>JAULBR010089006.1:0-22797 GCA_032355825.1 Melanodrymia aurantiaca
AGTAATGTAATTTCAAGATGAAGATTAAACTGACACGTCCTTGGGATATTGACTATGCAGCACATAGCAATTTGTCACCTCCTTAGGCCTACAACCCCATTTTTCTGGATCACTCACATGTCGTCACCATCAGCCAGGACAATAAAAATGGCATCATTTTCGAACACTCCTGCTGTTCTGTCTGTGGAAAAGTGCATATAAAAGATCCTTGTTGTTAATAATTATGTAAGAGTAACGTATGTGGCGGCAGCGGGCTTTTAACACTATGTGTTGAAATAACCGTGATTTTCTATCATAATATTATGTGGTCTATAGAAGAAACTCACTGCCGCCGCATAGGATACTCTTACAGATTGGCAACGAGATCTTTTATAATGCATTTTTCTCCTACAAGCACGATAGCACACTCCCCAGTGTTTGATGTACCAGTCATGGTCTACTAGTTGGAACGGGAAAACCCTGTTGTTCTACTGAGTAGTATCGACAATACGCATCTCAAACGTAATGTAATAAATAGAGGAGATTAAACTCGCTACCCTTTATTATCAATTTTAAGTCCCAAATGAAATCATTTCCATTTGTCACTCGTGAGCTTTAGCCTGTGACTAAAATGAAAATTATTTCATGAGAGACTTAAACTTGATTAGGCGTATCATAAAATATCGTTTGTTTCCGGTTACCCGACCGACCCTAATTTTAACCTGCCGACCCTAAATCTTATTTCGTATGTCCAAAACATGTTGTTAATATAATATCGATTCCCACGAAAACATTCCAAAACTATTAACATCTATAAACATCTATTTAATATCCATAAATACAATTATTTTCCAAAACAAAATGTTTTTCCTACCTACCTACCTACCTACCTACCTACCTACCTACCTACCTACCTACCTACCTACCTACCTACCTACCTACCAAGTACCCTATGTTTTTCCAACATGTAATTTAGGAAAGAAGTAACTTTTTTCCCCGGCCTAATCACAATTTTAAAAACAAATTACTCCCTGTACATGTACAGTGTAGTACACAATAACCACTTGTCTTGTTTTTTGTTGGATACTGAAAAAGTAGATTTATGTTTTGTTCTAGATAATAAAAAAACCATGTTTTGATCCAGATCTATGCGTAAAATAAAATTCAAAGATAATCTCGGATTGTAGAATAATTAGTTGCACCTGGTACCAGCAAATACTTATCTTTGCTACCTGTTGCTCACAAATAACACCTATCGGTGATAGGTAAACCCACACACATTTCGACCCATGATTAGCCGTACGTAATTAACACGATGTATAGCTCTACTGATTGAATAAATTGGCCAGTAGAGTTTATGTATATTCGGGGCTGGATAAAGGATGGGTTGAGGGATCGATCTTCCACAGCGCAAAACATTTTATGAGCTATTTTCCATTCCAGCCAGTGATACATGACTGGTTTATCAAATTCCGTGGTGTGTGCTATCCTATCTATGGGATAGTGCACATAGATGACCTTTTGCTGTTTTTCGGTAAGAGTAGCCCATGTAGCGGCGACAGCGGGTTTCCTCTGAGACTATGTGTCAATATAACCATGCGTCTGACATCCACTAACCGCTGATTTATAATCGATGTCGCGTCGTTAAACAGATAGACTTTATTAAAAATATTACTGATCAGTGATCCACGACAGGTCTATCGAAGGCTGTCGTGTGTGCTATCCCATCTGTGGAAATGTACACATAAAAGATCCCTTGCTGTTATTCGAAGAAGAGTAGCTTGTAAACATGTATGTCGTGGCAGCAGCAGGTTTCCTCTGTGACCACGTGTCGATATAACCATGTGTTTGACATACAATAACTGGTGATAAAATAAGTATTAATGTGTTCCAGAGACGTCGTTAAACAAACAAACCAACTTTTATTAAAAATATTTTCGTATATATTGTAAATGAGTTGAGGATGTAAATGTGAGTTCATGTACTTGTGGGTGCTAGTAACCACATGTCTGTTGATGAAGGAAACACTTGCTTCCTCTCCACTCCAGTGCATATATATATATCCAACCTGTCGTGGATTATCTGACCTTTCCAGACATTTCCTATAGTATAAAGCTGAACTGAACATTCAATGCTTGGTACTGTTCATGTTTTCAATGATCACAATGAACTGTAAATCACACATGTTGACGTTGTGGAGATGGATACAGATGAATTAAACAAAGCAGGTTAATCCAGGTGGAAAATAATGTTCATTGAAATCTCAACACATTATTTCAATCATCAGGGCTTTAAATTACATTATTATGGGTCAAGCCATCTTTATCATATCTGGTCTACAGTAAAAGACTGGCTGCTGGTATATACATATGTATACACACATGTACATACATTACATTTGAATTTTGAAACATCCATTGTTTACAAATACATGTATGTATGTACATGTAGTTTGTCAGTGGACAGTACCATGACCTTTATATACAAATTACTGAGTTTTGTAGTGCATTTTTATAAGTACATGTATGTACTTCCACACAATTCTGCCCCCAAGTAGTTCCATTCTACCCTCAGATAGAACAATGTTGTACATAATATAACATTTTCAATTTAATATTTAATTGCTAAAGTTGAATGCATTTATAAGTGTCAAGTCTATAGAATAAAATATCAATTTACATGATAATTGTGCCCTCAAATGAAAACAATACCCTTAAAATGTCCATATAAGGGGCAGTTTATGGTATTTGTCACGATTGTTATGTCAATAAACGCAAATATTATCAGATTTCATTCATTTTTGTACTGCAAATTGAAATTCCTAACAGTTGAATTATCTAACAGCATAGTATTAATGCCATGAAATGCCCCATAAACGAACAATATGCCCTGATATAGTTTGATAAACCATGCCTTGGCCTATCCTAGAGAAAACACTAGTTTGTGCACCAGTACAATGTAGTGATTCAATTTATATAAACAAATCTACATTTCTGTCTGTATCTATGGAAACAAATGTACTTGTTATATACATGTAGTGATAGTACAAGTACAAGTATGTTAGAGCTGATAAGTCCTAGTGGAGCATTATTACACACACATGTACTTGTGTACAGCTGAGTCATCAGAGCGATGTATCAGTTCTATCTGAAATATGTCTCAAATCAGACAACATTCCACAGGCAAAACTCGACTCCACCCTATAATGTATATCACCATAATTACTTGTTAGAACTCCAGAACAGTCAGCACTTGTGTTATATAAATTTTAACGTACATTTTGTAAGCTCAATTTGTTCTGGCATCAGCTATTTACTGATTACTGACAGTTACAACTATACCTACATTGTATATGTACATGTAGGTTGTATATACAGTCAAACCTGCTTGAGCACCCACCTGTATTAAACAGCCATCTTAAAGGGTCACTATAATATTCTCCCAAATCATAAATTTTAGAGCATTATGACCTGTATTAAGCAGCCACCTGTCTTAAGAGGCCATTTTTTAGACATAATTTAAAATTAAATGGGTGCCTGAAAATGTTTTGCTTAACCCATAAATTGGTTAAGTAAATGTTCAATTCTAACAGGCCTGAAATCTCTGCATTATTTGCATAGATCCTAGGACTATCTGTACATGTAGCTGTGAGTCTGTGACAGTGTATATATACGTCTAATGTTTGTCTGGTATTTTGCTGGACATTGCAGTACAATAAGGGCTGGGTGAACACTTAGACCTTTCACTAAGTGACAGCGACCGTTTGACATTCGTACATTGAGGAGACCCGAGTACAAACACTGTACACAGGGTGTAATGAACTGACACGTCAACGCTTGTGTGTTGCCAACAACCGTCTCATTATTGTGCTTTTCATTTGCTAAAAATGTTTTTTACTTGGTGAAAAAAAAAAGTTTGTTCACACAATATGTGCACAGTAATTATGGGTGTAATAATGTACATGTATATGAGAAGTCGCAATACAATACATATATTATAATATCAATATGTGGGTCTCGATATGATAGGTTTTGCGATAATTAACTTTTTTATATTAAACTGTTTCCTTCATAGGTGAACACTTTTTTAACTTTATGAAACCCGTTATGAAAAGCGAAGAAAGGCGAGATATAGAAGATATTAAACGAGCTACCCTGTATTATCAAGTTTAAGTCCCAAGTGAATTTAGTTGTTCATTCCCATGTTGGAATAACGTTACAGAGAATTGTTTTACAATTATAATTACTTATAATTTGCATATCAGCTTATAGCATAAATCAGTTATACATATTCATATGCATATTTTTATGTGATGCGAATCCATTTGCAGTACCAAAATAGTACAAAATCTAAAAAAATAATCAACTGTGAACTGATGTTTTTACATGAAAAGCAATCTGAAGTAGGCTTTGACCCGTCCTCCCCCGCCTTCCTAACAATGCTCCGATTGTGAAACACATTGACATTTATACACCATGCCTTAGCGATGATGAAAATCAGATGTCATAGTGTCTATCTTGTGCTGTGGAGGTGATATACCCACATGAAAGTCTTGCAGCTATTAACTACATATGCCAGTATGTAGGGTCAGCCACTGTGTTAATTAAATGGTTACCAGCTATCAGCGGGAATGCCAGGTGCGTGCTGGCATAACAGTTTGGTGTGTAAAGACCTTGATACAGCTTCAATGAGCCAGTTTGTACTTGACATGATCCATGTGCCAGACGTGATGCTGTTTGTAGGTCTTCTATATAGACTGGCAGTGTTACCAGTAATACTAAGCATTGCATTGCTACATGTAGGTAAGGCCACTTGTAGATTAACAAGCTGTTTCTAGGTCTTCTATGTAAACGGGCAATGTTACCAGTGATACTAAGCATTGCATTGCTACATGTCATGTTCAGAGTGGTACATGTATGCAGCACAGCACAGAAGTATCTGCCTGTGGTTCGGTGGGTCGAAGGATCAATCCTCATCTGTGGAAATGCTGGGTTATTTCTCATTCCCACCAATTATATACATCAAAAGCCATGGTGTATGCTAATCCTATCCTGTCTGAGAAAGTACACATAAAAGATCCCTTGCTGCTGTTAGGTACAAGTAGCCTATGTGGTGGTGGCGGGTTTCCTCTGACCAAGTGTCAATAAAATTATGCATTTGACATCCAATAACCACTGATTAATAATCAATGTGTTCCAGTGGTGTCGCTTAAAGAAACTGTTAGCTAGTAATGCTAAATGTAAATGTACAAATGTAGACTACATGTAACACTAAACAGGCTGTTTCTTGGTCTTGTTCCAGATATGTAATACTTTAACAGGCTGTTGTTTTCTTCCTTTAGGATATAGAACAATATTATGGTATCCAATCATGAGGCATTGTTTACACAGCCCATGTGAGAACTTCTCTGTTGAAATGTTGTTACAATGGGGAGAGAATGTATTGGGTACACATCACATTAGGAAAGAAGTATGAGGAAGGAAGTGATGTTATTATTACACAGTACAATTGTTGCATCGATCGGATAATGATCCTTCTGTCTGTCCTTATATATTTATATTTAGAGTCCATAGAAGCGTATCATTTTTTATGGCAGTCAGGCTTATTGGGCTATTAAGATTAATCATTCTACTCTAGGACAAACACCAAATTTCCCACTACAAGGATTAAAACCCCACTGAAAAAGTAATAAAAAGGTTGGAACACCCAAATCAATGTACATGTGTTTCATAAACACATTTAAAGTTTAAGATTTCACTTCATATGTTAATTGTAATGATTGACATGTGATATTAGTTAATAATATAGATAAACTATGTTTTAGTAGCCTGTTTTTTGTGTGTGTGTACAAGTACATATATACTTGATAACATAATTTTTCATTTATACATGTACATTTGAGATTCAAAACGATGAACGTTTTGAATAATGTTGTATAAATGTATACATAAATCAGGGATCTCACGGACTCTAGCTCCCGGGTCCCTGACGCAGTGATCCTGGTGTGGACGCACCATATTGCGACGCAGCATTTTAAATTTTTTATTTTATTTTTTTTCATTTGTTCAAAATTGACTAGGCAATGATCTTCTTTTAATGCAAGTGCTATTTGCATGTCGCAAATTATCATGATGATAAAGGTATGAATAATACAAACTATCGAGCATCTCATTATATTTGAGAAGGATCATAAGTGTCATGCTACTGCCTACAGAGTCATTCGAACTCTGTATTATTGTCTGTTTGTAGGTACATTTATCAAGATTAGTATTATTATTTTGATATACATGTAGGACATCCTAACTGTCTATTATTGTCTGTTTGCAGGTATCCAGATTAGTTATTCTCCATGAAGAAGCAGAAGATGGAAATGCTATGCCAGATTTGGCTCAGCCTGTACGAGTTGTCAAAGTGGCCGTCGATAACTTAGTTCGGGTAAGTTGTTAATTAACTTTGTTTGCTAGTACTATTACTAATAGAAATTTTAATTGCATTTACATCTGTATCATATGCCATCAGTGATCTGCCCACATTTGGTGGTGCTGTAAAAAGTACCCACTGCTAATGTAGATTGTAGAACCCGTTCAACAGTTTTTGCCTTCTATTTATGTTTTAAGCATAGATTTTTAATACGTGTTTGCAGGTTGGATATGACACTATTAACAGCAGTGAAGACCACATTTTAAAACAAGACATGCCGCCAGCACTGAGGCGTGTTGAGGATTCATCAGTGTTCTTAATACAAGCTTCTGATCTCCTCAGATCTGACCCATTCTCCGAGCCGGCGAGGAAAAAACTTATTGAAGGGTCTAGAGGTATGATAACTTTGATATTGAATAGGCTTATTTATAGCTACCGGTATATAGGTTATAACATACTTTCCACCATTTATGAGTAGGAAGTAGCTCAGCGAAAGATCGTCTGCCTGAGGTTTGAGAGTTCAAAGAATTGATCCACCTCACTGGACTGGTTGGTTTATTTCCCATTCCAACCAGTGGTTCACGACTGGTTCATCAAAGCTGTGTGCTATCCTGTCTGTGGGAAAGTGTATATAAATGATCCATTAATGTTATTCGATAAGAGTAGACTATGTGGCAGCAGCAGGTATCTTTTGAGACCATGTGTCAACATAGCCATAGCTGATTCTTGAACATTATTTCAATTTACTTTGCTATCAGTGTATAATTGTACGAGTAGTTCAATTTGGTTATTTTGACAAATATTATTTATTGAGTGCATCCCATTCTTATTTTTTCTATTTCCTATCTGTGTATTGAAGATACAATATAAAACTTTAATTACATTTCTCTTTTGCAGGTATTTTACAGGGTACATCTGCACTACTTTTAGCATTTGATGAATCGGAAGTTAGGAAAATAATCCGTGTTTGTAAGAATGTGCTGGAGTACTTGGCAATAACGGAAGTTGTAGATAGGATGGAAGATCTTGTAACATTTGTAAAGGTGAGGACAGACCACGTTTTGTAGACTGACTTTATCTGTCTGACACAGGTTTTGGTGGGTGGGGTGTTAGGGGTCAAAACGATGTTGCTAATTAATTTTGGAAAGCAGTGACATCACTCCGAATTTTACTCAGTCACGTTTCTATCAAATGTAGACCTCTTATGCTTTCGTAGTTGTTACCGTTCAGAATTGTTCAATCTGTTTTAAACCCAAAACTTTATGCAACCCTCAATAGTGAATACATCTGAACGAAACTGGTGACAATAATTTACTGATCTCCACCACCGATTATTGTCACTTTTCTGATTTAATTTAATTTTAATATACATGTTGTACTAGGTAGAGCTAATAGGATTATTCCTCACCAACCATCCTTAAGCATTAATCCTATCTCCCATAAACACCTACCTGTGAATATATTCTCAGTATATTGACAGGCTCTGTTGTATTTCAGGTTTTAATGAATCAAGTGATTACTTTTTTTCTTTTTTTTAAAAAAAAAAAAATTTATTATATTTATTTTTGTATTTATACATTTTAAATTTTTTTTCAATATTTAATTTTTTAAATTTTATTTACCGTTCAGAATTTAAGTCCAGTTTTAACGAAGATGACCAAGGAGGTGGACAACCGCGAGAAGGAGCTGACCCACCAGGTTCACCGAGACATGCTGATCCGGTCACTAGAACAGGTGAAGAACTACACACCTGTACTGATCAGCGGTGTGAAGATCTACATCACTGCTAAACAGACGGGCGGCCCAGCCGTCCCAGACGCACAGAGCAACCGCGACTACATCGTGCGCAAGATGTCGGACGAGATCCACGAGATAATCCGCGTGCTGCAGCTGACGGTGTACGACGAGGATGAGTGGGATGCCGATGACATCATAATCATGAAGAAATGCCAGGTCAGTATTATTGTAGTAATGATGTGTTCCGATTAAGTGACCAATTCTTGTTTGGTCTGTCGTGGCAACTACTGTTATTGCCCAACACCAATTTCTCTCAGGCCTTTCCCCAAGATTTTTTTAAAGTGTTTACATTTTCAAAATTCAGAAATAATATTATAATTTTTTGTAAAATCCGTGAGTAAAAATTTGATAGATTGTACATTGTACAGGGACAAGCAACTGAATTTAAGGCCCCTACAAAGCCATTTTAATAAATCAACGCGCTTACAATTTCCTTTAAAAAAACCAAACAGATAAGGAGTACATGTAGGCTCTGGGGAAACCTCTGACTCTTTGTTTATTTGATGATCTCTTGTTTGTGGTTACCTTCTTTTGCTTTTGAGACTTCAAACAAAATGACATAGAAATTAGAACCTGTTCGTAAATGTTTTAGTTCATTAACAATAACATCTAATGATATGATTTTGTTGGTCGTAAATGCCATGTCAGTGTCTTGTAGACAGTCTTCTTGTTGAGATGAAGTATTTTGAGCAAAATGGGAAACAATACAAGTTTACAGTATTACGATTTTTCTGATCATTAGCATTATCATTGACTGTTTCGCTAAACAAGTACTTTTTCCTCATACGTCATAGAAATCATTAAAGAAAAGATGATGTATTTCAGAATGCCATCGAGGGCAAGATGCAGCAGGCACAGGACTGGTTAGCGGATCCATCTGCTTTGATAGGAAGTGCAGGTATTTGTCTTATGTTCAATGTTTGGAGATGTTTGTATTGGGACCGAATCCACTTACTAGATGCATTGTCTAGTATATAAAAGGTCGGGGCTAACACTTAAAAGGATTTTGTTTGTGCCATTTTTCTGAGTGTTTCTTTTTCTATAGGTCAATTTAAACTATTATATAAGCCAATTATACTAAATTTATTAGCCAGTCTGAATAAAATGAGCAATTGACTGATTTGGTATTGACATCCTTGAAAGGTCATGGTATATGCTGTTCTGTTTGTTGGAGAGCTCATCTAAATGATCTCTTGCTCATTATGTCCAAGACTCCAAGAGTAACATGCAGTGGAAAAAAATTTCTTGTCTTAAACTCTTATCCATGTGTGGTATATGTAATTACCCATGTTTGTCTATGGTCAGATGAATTGAACATCCAGTATACACTGTAGCTTTATAATATTATATAACATAATGAGTACATGAATTTCTTTCCTACTAAATTATGTCCAGCTAAATGAATAAGTTAATATTATACATTTTTGCTAAAATAACTTAAGACCTTAGAAAAATGTCTCTAGCTTAACAACTGTTTGCTTTCAGGTGATAAAGCTTTGCGGCAAGTCATCGAGGATGCGAAAAAGATTGGCGAGAGATGTTCAAATCCGGCTGAGAGGGATCTCATCATGAAGAAAGTGGGAGACGTCGAGTCCATGGTCAATGCATTATCTGAACTCCGAGCTCAAGGAAAGGTATCAGCTTTATTCTTAATACATAACGCGATAGTTATTTTTTATTTCTGAGTGTTTTACATTGTTCTTTTCCCTTTGTGTTCAATCATGATTTGGCCATGTCAGATCAATAACCTGGATGACTAAAGATGACATCTTGCCCAGGTTGTCGACAGGTTTCCAGAGTTTGGTATTCATGTGTGTGGTATTGATGGATGTCTCGTGTTGAGACTTTCTGCAGATTTGTTGAATGTTGTCAGGAGTTTGCTCTTCAGTGTGACATTAACATTGGGCAGTAACTGCAAGAGCCATTTGACGATATTTGGTGAAACTCAAGATTACGGTTTTCACTTGGCATTTTTATTCGAAAACATTCTGCCCAATCGATGCGTCTGGTATTGTTTTAAAAATATTTGTTTACAGAGCTCCAGAGATTCTAACAGGCTTTATTTGATTCTTTTCCAGGGTAACAGCCCACAGGCTATGTCATTAGCTCGAGAGATTCAAGGCAAACTACGAGAGTTACAGAATATGACCCATGCTGCGATCATGAACACTGAACGTAGTGGGATACGCAAACCAGCTCCGACTGTGGAGGGCAAGGTTGAACAGGCCCGGCAATGGCTTGCTAATCCTGGTCTGGATGACAAGGGACTCGGTATATAGATTCACATGTTTTATTAACAGTATATTTTAATTATGAACACTGAGCGTAGTGGGATACGCAAACCAGCTCCGATAGTGGAGGGCAATGGCTTGCTAATCCTGGTCTGGATGACAAGGGGCTCGGTACATACATTCACATGTTTTATTAACACAGTAAATGTCTATTATGAAGAAACTTAAAGGACTAGTAAAAGTAGGTTGATATAGAGTAGTTGATTATGGAACATAATGCCCTCCATTTTGGATACTCCATTCTACACTAAAACAGCATATGGTGTGTTCTTTATGAGCTAGTCTCTATCTACACAGACGATTGCAGACTGCAGTCTCGTTTATCAAGACTATGACCATTGTTAGGCTGCAAAATGACCGGGTTCGCATTGCAAAAGAGATGCAAAATCTTGTCATTGTGAGGCAATATTTTTATAAAAGTGCTGATCAAATTCTAGTAGTTGCTTGTCCATCCACCATCCAGTAAAAAAACTGCTAATCACAATTTTAAAAACAAATTGCACCCTGATTTTTTATTATTGGTGCCACCTAATATCAAAATGTATCCTATTATGGCAGCAGTATGGATTATGATGTTATACGTCTGGTTGTGTTAAAATATTTCGTCATTTTGGTTAATTGAAAAAGCTGTTGTAAGATCAATGCTCTTGTACTTGAAGGTGAGGCGGCGACTCGCATGGTTGTAGCTGAAGGTCGCAGGGTCGCGCAGAACTGTTCCGGTCCGGCCAGGCAAGAGCTGCTTCGGCTCTGTGACGAGACAGAAATTCAGACCAATCAGCTCTCAGATCTTTGCAAGCGAGGACAGGTAGCTATTTATAGATTTATTTTGGATTTTAAGCATTTATCCAGACTTCGACACATTGTAGTACATGTAGTAATTTATTTAATTTAATAAATTAATTCATTAATTAATGTCATTCCCTAGTTATTTTGTAGAAAGCGTATTAATAGGTATATAAAACAATAAATGTATGTAAGTGTTTAGGTTTGTAAATAGTTATTTTCTTAAAGGGAAGAACTTTATAGGTTCTATGAAGTTATGCCACTAGTGTATATAAAAGATATCTTGCTGTTTATTGAAAAATAGTACATTTTTACAATTATTAAATTTTGCCAAGCATTTGTGACATTTATATTCTTGTAAGAAATTTATTTTGTCTTTCATCATATCATGTAGTTAAATGATGAGTTAGGTCTTTAATAGTTGATAACTTCAGTAATCCACGACTGGTCTATCACAGGCCATGGTGTGTGCTATCCTGTCTATGGGAAAGTGCACATAAAAGATATCTTGCTGTTATTCGAAGAAGAGTAGACTACGTGGCAGCAGCAGGTTTCCTCTTTGACCAAGTGTTGATACAACCATGCGTTTGACATGCAATAACTGCTGATTAATAATCAATGTGTTCCAGTGGTGTCGTTAAACCAACAAACTTTATCTTTTATAGGACGAATCAGTGTCACATGTGGACTGGGTATGCACATTTGTCATTTACAACAAAATGACGACAACATTTGCCTTCTTAAAACAAATAAAATTAAATCTTTCTGCTTTTTTTGTAAAAGAATTTAGTTTACAAGCTTCATATGTCGGTTTGATCAAGTTACAACCTTGCATGCTCAATCATCAACTAAGTGCTTTGTCTATGGCATGAATTGAGCAGAAAACTAAAACTCTAAAACATAGGAATGTCTGGCTTATTTTTTTATCTTATAAAGTTCCCCTTTCTTGCATACTTTACATATGTCTGCACAGGGTTTTATTGCCAAGAAGCAGCCAGTGATCCACGACTGGTTTATCGAATTCCGTGGTGTGTGCTATCCTATCTATGGCAGAGTGCACATAAAAAAACATTACTGTCATTCGTGGAAGAGTAACCTATGTGTCGGCAGCGGGTTTCCTCTGTGACTATGTGTCAATATAACGATGCGTCTGACGTCCAATAACCGCAGATTTATAATCAATGTGTTTCTAGTGGCGTGGCTAAATAAAACAAACTTTACTTTATTGCTGAGAACTACTACTACTAATCCAACTTATTCTACCTGCTGCAAAGAGAGAATGACCCAAACATCCAATGATATGGCGATCCTGTGAAATGTCTTTATTTTTCTCTATGTCATGCATGTCCTCCAGTTTGAATCTTAATCATTAATGTTTCTCAGTCGATAAAACAAATCCATACTTTTTTTACCCCCTGTCTTGTTTTAGTGATGTGAAAACCCGTTTAGAATTATTACCGTAATAATGTGTCTTGTGTTTTTGTAATAACCAAAGTTGACCTTACTTACAACTCGTAGTGTACAGTCTAGACTTGCGCGTCAGTCTTTTAAGTGTTGCATAAATGTTTGCAACATTTGGAAATAATTGCATTAGACTGGATTATCTGCCCTTGATATCTACGAACAAAAAGCAGGTCAGGGATGCCATTTCTACCGGTATTATCGTGATGTCACAAAGTTTTATTAAATGATAGAAAAGTCTACCTGCCAAATTACTGAATATACCAAAATAAATGACATCACCTTTTATTATTTATTTGGCATTGAAGTTGTCTGGGTCTCATACAGTTGTATATTATCATGTTTGTATGACTGGGGAAATACCTTCCATTGGTATTTTTAGAACATTCCAACACCCAATGAGACTGGTATGTTTAGTGTTCCAACCTGTCCTTTGTGCAAGGGGTAATGCAGGGTACAAAGGGCAGGCAATCCAGTGAAATAATTGCACATGTATATTTGTGATTTGTTTTAGAATTTGTATAATGGCATCAGGAGCACACCTTTAATAACATTATCTTCATCAATAAAATCCATTATATGTCGGCATGTTCATGATTTACAGTTTTAACTCACTAGATTACATTATACATCTTCATGTCCACTATTTACAGTTTGATCTCACTTTTATACATTGTCTTGTTCACTACATGTAGAATCCATTATATGTCCTCATGTTCACTATTTACAGTTAATCTCACTTTAATACATTGTCTTGTTCACTAGAATCCATTATGTGTCCTCATGTTCACCTTTTACATTTTAATCTCACTTTAATACATTGTCTTGTCATCTTTTGTAATGTGTGTCTTGTTTGAAGTTCAAATTCTCAATCTGTGTTATCAATGTGTTTAAAGTAATGTTTATTCACTATCTTTTATGTGTGTTCATGGTCAGGATATTTTGAATTTTGTTACATTTGATCTAGTTCAACCTAATGACCTCTGTTTTAGGGTCACACACCTCAGGCGAAAGCAGTTGCTCGTCATCTGTTTGAGAAACTTGACGCCCTCAAGATGAAGATTGAAGATGCTCTTGTCAGTCAGGTAGGTGCTTTTCAAATGGTTCATCAAATAAATGTAGGTATCGAGATCTATATATTAGAGTCATTAGAATGTCCATGCATGATCATAGCATTGATCCTTAGTAGATCTGGAGCCGGGGTAATGAGCGTTGCTTAAAGCAATGATCGTCCGAACGAAGTCACAATCGTAAAGACTCAAGTTTTTTCTTAGACTTAAGTCTTATTTCTGACTTAAGTCGCTTGATAAATACCACCGCAAAAGAGGTGGAAGAGAAGCAAGCTCTTTACGAAAAAAGAGTGATCTACTCAACGAAGTCGGTGTTTTAGACTTCAATAATACATTGAAAACAAATAACTTTCATGCTTGTTGCATACAATTCTGAAGAAACTAATTCCCTAATGATAAATTTTAATGATGTCAGATTGTTATTCCGCTATGTATTGTTTACTTGCACATTATAATTATTCTGGCATTTGATTGTATTTAAAATATTTCAGGTTGCCGATGACTTCTTGGATGTTTCAACACCTTTGAAGCAGTTGAGTGAAGCTGCAGTTGTTCCCCTTGGTAAGTACATGCATAAGCACTGGGTGAAATTCCACAGACTTTACATTATGAAAAACAGTAAACCGGAATAACCTCTAAACCAAATATTTCCATGTTTCTGAATGTGTTTGTTTTAGAGGGGTTTCACTGTAGATGAAAATACTTGTCTCTTCCGTATGTCCATGATCTATTTTAAATTATGAGGCGTAAATTGTGAAAGAGAAGAAGAAGAAATTATGAGGTTAATTTGTTAAATTTAAGCCAGTTGAAATTAGTGGTGTTCTATTTATTAATTGTAATTGATGATTTATCAATTATGATCATCAAACAATAAAATCCAATAATCATTAAAATAAATACGAAATTTTTGTTTTGACACCATGCAGCAATAATGTCGTTTTTGTAACACATTTACAAAAACAAGTTAGCATTTTAAAGAAAAGTAAGTCACTTTGTTTTAAACAATATTTATTCCGTCTTTTTTTTCGGCGGTGGGATTGACCAACCATTTATGATCATTGATTGGTTATGCCCAACCAACCAACCATCAAACATGAAAATACAACCAATGTTTATCACTAGCAGAAGTGACCTCAGTGGTTTGAGAATCTACCTGGGGTGCATGAGGTCAAAGGACCCTTTTGCTAATCAGAAATGTAGCCTATGTGGTGGTGGCGGCCGGCTTTTTCTGACACTACATGTATTTGTTCAAATCACCCGATGTTAATTTTTGTCATCATCCAATAACTAACGATTAATTAATACATGTGTTCTAATCACATAAGTTTTTTTTCTATTATCAACAATGGATGTTATATATAACATACTTTTCCCACTGGCAGGATAGCCCATACCACAGGCTGTGAAATACCAGTTGCGAACCACTGGTTGGAAAGGACAAAACCCTATGGGTGGAATGTAAAACAACTGAACTCTTTTCGTATTAACAGGAACACCTGGTCGGGACCAGAATTTTGCTGATCGAGCGAGGAACTTTGGCGTCCATGCTGCCAAGGTTGCCGATACTGCCAATCTGGTGGCCACCGCTGGAGGCTGTCGGAACAAGAAGACCGTACAGGCCATATTCGCAAACTCTGCACTGGTTGGTGGCTTGTAGCTCTTTACCCTATGTTATTTTCATTTTAATCGTAACAAGAAGACCGTACAGGCCATATTCACAAACTCTGCACTGGTTGGTCTCTTGTAGCTCTTTACCCTATGTTATTTCTATTTTAATCATTGCCAATATCATAATAAGGTGAAAACCCTCTAAACCGAACCCTCAGTAAACCGGAATTTCCTCTAAACTGAACATATTTTAAAGTCCCAAACAGCCTTATGTACTGTATTTAAACCTCAGTAAACCGAACCCCCATCTAAACCGAACATTTTACTCGGTCCCAAGTGTATTCGATTTAGAGGGGGTTTCACTGTA
Organism: Melanodrymia aurantiaca; assembly: GCA_032355825.1. Taxonomy (NCBI): domain Eukaryota; kingdom Metazoa; phylum Mollusca; class Gastropoda; order Neomphalida; family Peltospiridae; genus Melanodrymia; species Melanodrymia aurantiaca. The sequence continues at coordinate 15,777 of JAULBR010089006.1, forward strand.
TATATTTACTATAATTATATTGACATCCAATAGGTGGTCTTTTTTCATCCTGGGGTGTTGTTAAACATGAATTCATCAATTCATTCATTCATTTACTCATACGTTCATGGTTGGTGCCATTGATTATGTATACTAGTTTCGACATGCAATAATCAAAACATGTGAAAGACCATCATTCACCATTTAACCGTGAAAAGCGTAAAGTGAGTTATACACAAATAGACTTTATGTTAATAGAAAAGAATATCCTGTCCTTGGATTTGTTTGCGAAAGTTATTTTTTTAGATAACACTTAATATCTATTGATTAAACAATGATTCAGTGTATAAACAACTATGGTTTTCATTTATGGACTGAACTTTTTTATGCTCTGATTCTGTTTGTTTTAATACTAGGTAAATGATCTGACTCCACAACTGGTGCATGCAGCTAAAGTTGTCTTCAGTAACCCTGACAACCCAGCAGCTCTGGAGCACTTTGACCTGCTGAAGAGACACTGGACAGACAACATCGAGAGACTACGCAGTCTGGTTGATGAAGCTGTCGATTCGTCCGCACTTATACGAGCAGAAGGTAACACATTCTTACATGATTCACTATACTTCATGTCTGAACATTTGTAGAATGTTTTTCGTAGATAACTTTAGTTTCGTTTAATGCAGAGAAAAAATGTAAACATTTTTGAAAAAAAAGAAATGTCCTATTTTTGTGTGCAAATTATATAATTTTAGGTTAACAAATAAAAATATTGTAATGCAAATACATATAAAAAGTCTTCAGAAAAATCCACAATTTTCAATGGCCAATGATAGATTTTTCTGAAGATTTTTTATATGTATTTGCATTACAATATTCAAATTAAATGTTTGGGTTCTTTTTTCGTTTTGTAGAAGACGGAATATTGAGAGACACTGAAAAAATAGAAAATGGAATCCGAACCAACGACTCGCCAAAGATTGTTGCTAACGCTTCAAACATTGCTCGTCGTGCAAATCGTGTTCTGCAGGTTGCCCATAACGAGGCTGATAACAGTGAAGATCCAAAGTTTGTCGACCGAGTAAACAGTGCATCAGAAAGCCTGAAAGCCAGTGAGTAACCCACTTGATCAATAGAGGATATTGTATTAGCTCTATCAAAGGCCATGGTGAGTGCTATCTGGGTTTCCTCCGCGACCAAGTGTCGATACAGCCGTGCATTTGACATCAAATAACTGGTGATTAATAATCAATGTGTTCCAGTGGTTTCGTTAAACAAACAAACTTTATGTATTACGTGATGAAATATTGGTGTGCTATGTACCAAAGGTAGGTCACAGTGATCTACTTTTCATGAATCACTCGGCATATTTCAATGTTCATAATTCATTGATGGCACTCATGTACATCCTGGCCTGGGTCTTGATAAATTTGTAGTGATTAGAAAACTTCCCTTTTTCTGACTGAGCTACTAGTTTGGATTCCTTAGCTTAAAGATATGAAATTGAATCTTCATTATTTACCACAAATGATGTTTAATGTTTCCTCTGCAGCAATTACACCAATGGTACAGAATGCTAAAGTGGTATCGATGAACCCAAGAGATATCAATGCTGGTACAAACTGGAGGAAGGCCAATCAGTCGGTATGTTGATTTTTGTTTTTCACTTTTCCGAGCTGGATGTAGGTTATTGGTACAGTTCTGCCTGAAGTGTTATGGATCGCAGGATAGGTCTAGGTCTATTTGTTTAATGTCCACATTCAAAGGAAGCTGTTACAGATTCATATATAAAGGGCATTTGACTCAGATTATGACAAAATTAACCAGCCGTCCCAGAAGTTTTTGATTGTGGCGTATGTTACACTGTCTAGACTAAAAATCCACTAGATTGGACCGCATGTTCAGTTAGTTGATTTGGTAGAATGTCTGCCTGTGATGGGATGGGTATTTTTCTGTTCCAACCAGTGATCCACGGCTGGTTTATCAAATTGCATGGTGTGTGCTATCCTGTCTATGGGATAGTGCACATAAAAGACCCCTTGCTGTTGTTTGGTAAGAGTAGCCCATGGAGCGGCGACAGCGAGTTTCCTCTGAGACCATGTGTCAATATATCCATGCGTCTGACATCCAATAACCGCTGATTTATAATCGATGTGTTCCAGTGGCATCGTTAAACAAACTTTATCTAAACATTTGGTTAGACATCAGTGATATATATCCTTTCATCATTAATATTAACTAGTTTCTCATTGTTTTCTACAGCTGATAACTGCAGTTGGTGGAGTGAAGAATGCCGTCACTGTACCCGCAAAGGACAACTACTTTAACCAAGGCGACATGCAGCAGTTGCACATCTCAGGTAACCATGGTAACACGTTGCGCAGTATAAAATGGTGGTGGTTGTTTTTTTTCATTGTAGTTAGGACTGATATTTACGAAGTGTTTGTTCCTTAATATTGTTTCACACACGTGTAATTAATGTGTACCGTAGATGTCCCGAGTGGTTGTGCTGTTGTTTTCATATCATGCATTATTTATCCACTATTATTGTATAGTCCACTAAGTGGGTTTGTTTAAATGTCTACCGAGTGGATTTTTCACATCGTATTTGTAGGCTGCACTATACAGTGTAGTATTTAATATGATAAATGTATTGTAATATATCCTGTGTTGTATAGCATCAGAGGATTGTTTTTCAAAGTACATAATATGTTTTTGTACTGACTTTTTTCTCTCAATTTTATAATCATTTTTAATACTCCACACAATTATTTATAAAAAAAAAGAAAACATTATTGGAGTTTAGAAGAAGCAGAAAAGGTTTGTAAAATTAAAACTTTTTCTATAATTAGTTTTAACATGATTGCATAAATGACTTTGCCCCTAGATATAGTGGTAGCAGTGCAGTTAGGTTTTTGCATTTGGTGTATGGATTGTCAAGTCAGATGAGCGGGTATGAATGGTCTTGAGTATGTAGTGTAAGTAATTTAAATTTTGTCATCTAACAAACTTCACAGTACTTCTATGTAGTGTACATGTGTAAGTAATTTAAATTTTGTCATCTAACAAAGTTCACACCCATAACTCAACTCATTAGTAGTTACGGATGTTTTACTCATAACTTACAGATGGAATTTATTAACTGAGATTATGCCATGGCTATTCTAGAATGTAGCATGTGCGATGGTCAGAATGCACAAGTTTGTATTATATTTAGAAGGTAGCGCAGCGTGGTACATGTAGGTTGTTGGATTTAGACAATTTAAACAATTGGCAATTTAGTTTTGTCTGTTGAAAGCTATCTTCTTTTTTAAAGCTAAGACATTTCTTATTGCAAAGCGATGATGTTTTGTATTACAAAACAAGATTTTTGAACTGTACAAATGAGGACTTTGCTAAAATCACAGGTGTTTGTGAAGACTGCTGTTACCAAGTGCTAAACCTCGTGGAGTAAAAAAAAGTGCCTTCTAAACCCCACAAACTACATGTATTAATTCTGGAATAGCCTACTGGTATACTAAATCTAATTAAAAATACAAATGTATGTCTAAATAGTTTTTTTGCATTGCTAATCCATTTGTAAGCAGACATGGTGAATAGATACGTCATTATTATATTAATACAAGTGTGCATCCATTCTAATTAAATCTAATTCAAATACGTCTAAATAGTTTAATCCAGTTGTAAGTAGAATTGGTGAATTAATAGGTCATTATTTTATTAATGTATGCCGGTGAATTGATCGATGGACGTATTGATGTGATCATACAAGTGTGCATCCATTCTAGCGCCACTTTGTTTTGCCGACTGTGTGCCAGTGCATCGAGCCGCTCCCGTTCACGAGATTAGCAACATCTACCACGCGCAGCCGCACCAAGCCTCGTGTTCACCTTACACACTAGTCGTTGACAGCGACGCTGGTAGATCAGTGTTGGCTAGAGGTAGTCTGCGTAGATGCATCCTCAAGAGTTTTCTGTTTGCCATCCATCCTCTCTTGTTTGCAGTTTCCATCTTTCTGCATGCAGACGCTCTTCTAATGCGAGATTCAATGGAATGGAGTGTGAAATATAATAATGTTTGAAAATCTCTTTCCTCATATGTTTCAGTATAGTTTGACTTTTTAAAAAGTCATGTATCTTTGAAGCCGAGTTTGTGAAAGGACTATTTATTTGCCTTGAGATGTTGGGCGTTTTCAAAATACTATTATTCTTATAAAAACTACCAGTATTGCACCTAATGAACACGGACATTTCCACAGCAACCCTACTGACCCCCACCCCCTGCCATACTTGTATGAGAGGATACAGTTGTAAGGTAATTAGGGTTGACTACACAATCGGTCAGTATTAAAAATCAGTGGACTATTTTGGGCTGGATAATTTTCTTTTGCGAAAACAGGACTCCACAGTTTGACTAAAAATAGCATGCAAAAATGTATTCTTGTTTTGAACTGATATCTTATTATAAGTTATGTCCTTTGGTGTTCAAATAAGGAAAGAATGAATTAAAATTTTAACGACACCCCATCATGAAAAAACATTGGCTATTGGGTGTCAAAATAATATGGTAAAATCCAATAAGGATGGTTTTACATCACTTGATTTTACATCACTCGATTAGCATAATATTATTCTAAACTGTTCAATTTAAGGACATCATCTCTGCTTAAATCCAGTTGTCAGCTGTTAGTTTGGTTTGACTCTAATTAGAAATTTCAACTTCCACTTGCGAATATGACTTTAGTTTCTATTTCTTTTTTGATGTTGCATGTGCATGGGTAAAGAACTATAAAAAGACTGCAACCCAATGAATTTAAACAATTAGATTTTTCAGTTGACCAACATCTGTGGTTAAGTTTCTCATTTGAAGATTCATTTGAAATAATTAACAGACTGATCACATTATCACCACTGCTAAAATCTGAGGTTTCAAGCGGTTTAAAATAATGTCTCATCGCTTTTGTTATATGTACATTGTATTTGCCATTTCGTCGATACGGATTCAGTTATATGTCTGCCATCATGTTGATAAGACTTCAAGTGGTTAGAGATAATAAATGTCTCATGGCTTCAATTACTCGTCTGTCATCATGTTGATATTAAAGTAACTAAAACATAGAGAATACAACATAAGTAGCCATTGGAGACCATTTGTTTTACAATGAGTTACTTCAAAACATATCTAAGAAGCGAAAATGAGTTAGATACGTTTTTAAACCGTGAGTTGTAGGACAAATGGAATCGAACAGACATGAGTCGTATTCTATTACTTAATTACCAACTATAAAATGTCATTTTTAGTAACAATAAACATTATTCTGATAATAATACCAATGTTACCTGATTTTCACTCTTTCATGAAATCAACATGTGCCAAGTGCACGATTGCTTTGTCATTCACTGATTCAGCTAATCAGAGGTCGTTAACTCTCAAAGATGTCTCCCACAATGTGAGAGATACAAACAAATCTCCCATGAGCATCTGTTCCACCATTGTGTATGAAAATCTGTCATTGCATGCTTCTGTATAAATATGTTTGCCATTTCATTGATAATATTTCAAGTTGTTAAAGGTAATCTGTCAGGACTTCCGTTACCGGTGTAATTTAATTATCCTATTTGCGATTGGCTCTTATTAATTCAATTAACACTGTAGTTTTAATTGGCTAATATTCATACTTCACTTAGGATATATTTTAACAGAGTGAGATTGATGTTGTCATAACTACATAATTAACATTTATCTGCTGGACTGCCGGATACATTAATTATTAATTTTTTTAAATTAGTGCCAATTGTTACATAATATATTACAATTAAAATGTGTGATTGTGTTAATTATCAGGGCTTTAGATTACAGCAATTCATTACAGTAAACTTTGTGCTCAAAATACCTGTGCCCATAGTAAATTAGTTTAACCATACAGTGCTAATCTAAATAAAAATACATCATTGTTTACAAATAATCAATTTTCCTTATTTGTTCACAGAATCTTTTTTAATTTTTATTATAAATTTGTTTAACAACACCCCAGCACGAAAAAAAGACATCGGCTATTGGGTGTTCAATATGAATCTTTTTTAAATGCCAAGAAAAAAAGAGTAAATATATTGTTTTCAAGAGTGCGACGGCTCAATATAGATTGTGTATCCATATTAATGTGATCTAAAGGCCTGTAACTATGTGGGAATATTGATATTAATTCTGGAGTTGAATTGTTGAACAGCGTGGCACATATGTAATTATTATGCAATACTGTATGTATTGAAACATTGTAATATGTTTGAAGAATGAAATTGTTTATACTCAAATACTACTAAATTCAATATCTACCTGAATGTATAAATAATGGAGTGTGAAATAATTCAATTCATATATATCGATAACATGTTTATGCATCACGTAACTAATTAACAATTTGCTCAAGTTGTTATTAATATTGCTGCGTATGACAATTGACAGTTGATTATCTATGAAGCTATACTATATACAATGTATATTATATACATGTATATACGATATGTTGAGATGGGGAATTTCCATTTTAGATCATTTGTTTAGATCCTTTTTTTTTCGTATTATAAGAAACGTTATATATTTTATGTTTTATTGCCCACTTGGGTTTTAAAAACAGTTATTAAATTATGTTCGTGAATACATTTTCATAATTTGAACATTTCATTTGCAAAATTAAATATAATCAATCTATAGTATTCAAACTTTGAAAGTAGTCAACCATTTCAGGTATACTGCCTTAAATCAAATATTAATTAAACAGTTGCTGCGAATTATTAAATATTGTGGCCTTCAAGGGGCTCACCCTGTAGGAAGTCAAATTAGCCAATGACTCATTTTTGACAAGATCGGCTACAACGTTTGGTAATTGGCTAATAATATTTGGTATAAATTAGTCTCTTTTTAAACAATTGTCTGAAAAATAAATGACTAAAAGAAAATGTTGTCTTAGAGTGAGCCCTGCAGTGCGTGCCTTCATTTGTATTCTTACATTCATGTAAAATCCTCATCTCTATTGTTTGATGTTCTA
>JAULBR010089007.1:0-12611 GCA_032355825.1 Melanodrymia aurantiaca
TGTATATATGTATAATGTAAGGTAGTGATCAGGGCCCCAACCCTGACACTACCATATTTCTTTCTGGGCCAATAAATTTTTCAAAAAAATAAAAATTAAAAAATTAAAAAATTAAAAAATTAAAAAATAAAATAAAATAAAATAAAATAAAAAATAATACAAGCTATATAAAGTTAAATACTGATGAACTTCTAAACCAGCTAATTGCGGACACGGAAGAAACATTGACTGACAAGAAAGGAAAAAGTTAGCTATTGCAAAGGTTAAACTTGTAAGATGTTTATTAATTTATAAGTAGGAAACATAGGTCGGTCATACGACCATAGCGAGACGAAAACTTACATGGTGGTGTGGCACTAAAAGCTAGGCGTAGTGGAGGATGTATTGGCCTTTAGAAGCGTTCATGCATTCAAAGGACCAAACTAAGCTATTGCAAAGGCATTGGTTATTCATATTATGTATTGATATTGTAAGTAACAAAATGTAAGTAAATATTAACTAATACATAGATGTATACGCAAATAGAGTGGCATCCGCCTCAAAACTCGGAAGGGTTAGTTTAAAATCAGCCACAACGAGACTTGGTGGATGGATTCAGATTGGTTTGTATAATTATGAAGTGGCTGTGCTGAATGCAGATATTGTTCTTTATCATAACTTATATTAAATACATTCTCCGAGTACATGACGGAAATATATTACAGATATTTTTGTTTGTCTTTTTTTAGCAATGTTTTATGTTTATATTTATCTATATTGTTCAATGGATGTAAAACGCAGGTCATCTCAATGTCATAGAACAGTGTTAACATTTAAGCGGCAGGAATTTATTTTGTGTTGTGGAACTTTTATCTGATGCTATGCAGCAATTATACCGGAGAGCTGTATCCGACATTTAATCTTTCCTGACTTACAACAGATGTGGACTGAATACGTTACGTGATGTAGGTATTATTTATTGATAAACAATCCATGATATTTCGTTATAGAATATAATATGCCATTAACTCATGATGGTGTATTTTCTGAAATGGCACTTTCATAATACATCTATATTTTTAGTTTTGACAATGGACAGGTGCCCTGTATAACTCATTTCGTTTGAGATGGTTGCATGAGGATGGTTAATCGGGATTTTATCACATGCTGTATTAAAATAAGGTGAACTAAATTGTATGTACTTCCGCTGAGCTTTATAACTTTTACAGTACTTGTCTACAAATCACTCTCCTTCTCAAACAGTGAAAGTATACAATATCCTGCTCCATTCCTCTAGCGTCTTTTCTAGTATCTGCATAGTCAGCATTCTACTGTGAAATGTGTCTTTATACACGCACACACACGCCACAGTGATTGCGCAGATGATGCTATTTGTACATGTAACATATTCTAGGCTAATGGTGTATTATTATTGTTAAAATTAACATTTACTTATACCTTATTGCTTTCAATATCAATAATATTATATGTAAATCCGATGCGTTTGTAAAAGCTTAATAATGTTATGGTCCTAGCACGTTAGTCTGGCACGTGCCAAATGATTTCAGGCAAAATGACACATCAAGCTTAGTTAGTACATGACTTGTATAACAATTTGGATGACAAGAAACACTTTGGATATACATAATTATATAGATATTGTAAGCAATAAGATATAAATAAATGTATGTTTTATAATAAAGAGCTAGAAATATGTTACAAATAACATTAGCTTCGCAAGCACGTTTCCATCAAGCACGTTTCCATTTGTCTTAAAACTATAGGCATTGTGACTTTAATGGATGACACTATATTATATATCAGAGAAAACCGCTCATCTTAATTGTAGAGTAATTTTCGCTGTTCCTGTGTGTTGGGATCAGCGCGTGTGACGAACTACTTTGTGTGTAGGAGTCGGTGTGCGTGCGCGCGGATGTGTGACTGACAGGTGCAAATTGTATTGAACAAAACTGAAGATAAAACGTTCTCCCTTGAGGATCTCCCTAAGGTATACAACGAGCTTTGCATAAAGTTGTCCTCCGCGAGGTGCATTATTCCGTGAAACAACGGTCTCCGCGGAGTTCCTCTGTCACTATTGATTGAAGCAAAACGCTTCTTGCACACTTTGGGAAATTCGCCGGTCTTCAGTCTCCCTGAGTGAGTGACAATCAATGATAAAGTTCCTGTACATAACTTCACGAGTCAAGTTGCTTACCTTTTATGACTGTAGATAATTATGTTATAAAGCAACTCAAATGTTTTGAGTTTAAAAGGGATTCCCACGACAGGGCAGGATGTAAGTTAAAGTAGTTAATATATTAATTGTATTGAATCCCCTGACAACGCTCATCATTATAGCTAGTGGTAACCAATTTACGTGGTTATACCCATTTGAGGTTCAAGCACATCGGTCCTGGGCATGAAGCCCAGTCGCCGCGACTTTCTGTCCAGGATAGAAGTCAGTGTTATAGAGGAAAACACTTCTCCTATTTATATAAGCAGCAAGACATCTTATATATCCACTTTCCAACAGACAGGATAAAATAAACCACGGTATGTGCGATGAGGGGCATGTTAAAGCCATGTCATGTGTGTTATTGTATTAGTTCTTGTATTACCCTGTATTGTCTGTTAGCTTGATCAGTGTTACATACTGATTTTCGTGTTGGAGTGTCGTTAAACATCCATGCATTCATTATAAAAGACCAATGGCCTGTTTTTCAATCCACTTCCTGTTGGACAAATAAATATTGTTTAAACAAAGCCATGTTCGGATTGCTTTTCATATGCAAACATTTATCCACAGCTGATCAATGTTTTATGTTAGGATCCGATTAGAAGAGAAATGGAAGGATGGAGTAACAACCAATTCTAGCTTTGTTCGGATTGTGAAAAACATTGACATTTATAAATACACTGTCCCTTAACGCTTAACACTACACATAACCATTAACTATTAAAAAACCCCAGTAATTATTGCAGAAATTGCCAGAAACAGAATTTCATTTAATTTGCTTAAAACATCCGTTGAAATCTAATCAATATGAATATCCAATCTAGCGAATAACGAATGAACTTTATGTTCTGACAGTTCGCTTTCTTACACTTCACATGTTCACGTGTCTGTCGAGTTATCTCCTCTTTAAACCATAGGCGTTATACGTCATTCGATGTCCGTCGCAAACGTGTCTTGCCTATTGATGCAAACATATTAAATAGTTGGATATTACACGAACATTAAATATTAATTGTACGGAAAAAGAGCATTCAATTTCTACTACTCAAAAATGGTTGTTTGAGCTTAATTAAAAAAAGTGTCATTCTAAATTGGATAATAAAAAAAGAAATCGATATACAGTAACGTACACTACTTGTGTGTTGTGTTTTGTATGTACGAGATTTAACACCAGCAAAACACGGTAAAAAGATTAAGTGGATTTGTTAAGTGGATGTAGCACAGCATAACAGCGTCCGCCTGAGATTCGATAGTTCGAAAGATCGATCCTCCACAGTGGATCCGTTGGATTATTTCATGTTCCAACCAGTGCACCACGAGTGATTCATAAAAGGTCATGTGTATGCCTATCCTGTCTCTGTGAAAATACACATAAAATATCCCTTGCTGCTATTCGGTAAGAGTAGCCTATTATGATGGTCCCGAGCTTCCTCTGTGACCAAGTGTTTATATAACCGAGCGTTTGACATTCAGTAACCGCTGATTAATAATCAATGTGTACAATTACTATCTGTAATCAAACTAACTTTATACTTGTTTAACGACACCACTGGAGCATATTGATTATTAATCACTTGCTATTGAATACCATATACACTGTTATATCATGTTACACGTGGTCTCTGATAATTCAAAATTGATAAAGTCAATAATACTTGTTTCCCTCGAACCTACATGTATGCATAAATAAAATATTTACACGCCGTCAAATATTAATGTCTTATTAATGACCTGAGAATTTTACCTCACATTAAGTTACTTTAACAATTTGGATTACCAGAAACACGTAATAGGATATACGGTATTGATATTGTAAGCAATAATATGGAAATAAACGTTAATTTTAATTATAAGCGATACCATTGTTACAAAATAGTATTAGATGCGAACATACATTGGCATCCATTTTCAAACTAAGAAGTGGACGTCTTTTAAGTAAATTTAAGGTCATCTCTTTCCACCTATTATCTGTGCTATGTCCATCGGGACGTAGCTTCTCTCCTTTTAAAAAACAACATCCTAGATTTCGTAATGAAAAATCAATTAAGTGCCAAATATCCCGTGTCTCACCAAGTGAGTATTTTAGCAAAGAAGTACGGCTATTAAGTTTGTATTCCCTGTAAGTGCTTTTAACTCTTCATTCAGATTCCAGGATTTAACAAAGTAATAAATAATACAGATCCCCTATATATAACACGACGCTAGTGGGACCGGAAGGTGTTGACTGACACATATTTCAGTATTCAACATGAAACATGTCACGGATTCTGCATAAGGAGACGTGTTACGTAACCAAGCACGTCTTACAAGACAGCGGATAGATGTCGGATGAACTAAAGTCTTATGAAGTGCAAATGTGACACTGAATCGTTCGTCAGTGAGTGTATTCATGACAACACAGTTCGTATGGGCGTCTTGGGATCTGTTCTCAGGGAACGCTGATGGATTCCTGTCACTTAGGTGTTACACATCTTTGTCGCTCACATCTTACAACCATTCTCCACTGCATATGTAGACTTGACGTGTTGGCGTGCCGTGTTCACGTATTTTTATTAGTATAGTATTACTATCATAAAACAAATCACCAACATATAATATATGCATCTGTCCCTTACACAGTTCACTTCAATAGTGTAAGGGTTTCTTTGGCATTAGCTACCCGTAATGATCTCTTGGCCTACTTTTATACGTCACCAAGTAGAACTACATGTTGTGTATTCTTTTGAGTCTAGAGGACGACTATGGTTAATAGCTAGGACGTCATAGGTTTCTGCGTACTTGTGACGTATTACTCGCCGACACAATTCGTTCCTACAGCTAATTAAGTTTAGATATATTTTGGAAAAACTTTTAGTCAGCAAGTAGTCTTAAACTAGACTACACTGTTTTGTTAAATTGTCTGGGTCAATCTCGAAGATACGGAGAACATTACAAATAGCCTTAGATGTATATGTACTTTGGTATCAGTCTTAAAACTCGGGACTGTGTCTTTAACAACAATATGCCGATCAAAATTACCATGCCACGATAAAAGGAATGGATGGACAAGAACACATGGATCAAGATCAAGTTGATGAACTTTATAGACGAGAAACCATGAATTAAACGGTTGCATGTAGTGAAGGAGACCATGTACCTTAGGAACTCAAGAGAGTATCTGCTCCCTGTCTGTTCCCCACCCCTGTCTTCATTGTGATAAAGGCATACATTTTGAAATCGTCTATTGCCTTTTTAAAACCGATGGTACCAAGTACTAGTACATAGTGTTTTAATTTTGGGCAACGAAGAACTTATAACTAACACATATATTTGTGTTTACTTTTTACTGGACATCTATCGCACACATTTAAGTGATAAGTATTGACTTAAAGACAGGTTGTATTGTACGTCCTCTATAAGAACAGCACCACTTTATGGTCCAACACTGTCCTGGACAGGCAGTCCAGCCTCCTGGAGTGGGTACCCAGAACAGCGTGCTTGAACCGTAATTGGATATAGGCACGTACATTTTTATTCCGAATCCGAAAACAAATGCACATGATTTACACTTTTCTTCCTTTTCAACTGATAAATTAATTAGTATGATGAGCTCAATATCTCCTTGGATGTTAATTGATTTAGTGAGGAGGATGTCAGATAGGACTGGGTCGAATGCGTGTATCATCCACTCCGACTGTCCTCCCTGTTCACTAAACTGTCTATATTCGCGGACTTTGACATTCAGCAGCATACAACGTGGCGAAAACTATTTATTATTGTGTGGATTCTCTGGAGATAATCCTCATAAGATAATTGACAACAGACCTAGCATAATCGCGTTATATACGCCAGGCATTCCAGTTTGAGTCACATTTCACCAATTTCTCATGCATCAGTATGCTCGACGAAGCACGAGAAATTGAATATTGGTAATATAAGCAATGGATATCACTGAGGGAATTCAGCTCAAATGTGCATGTCTTTGTCGTTCACTAAACGCGCATGTATTGACTTTTTAATATGTAATAAGCACAGCAGGCTCAACAGTTACAGTGTATATCACTGTTAGTAATAGATACTGTTTATTTGTTTAACGAAACCATAATTTATTGACTTTCACGATAACTGTTTGCATCTTTGTCCCACGTTCTTTTCTAGGCTGCGTTCTGGAGAACCATACACGTCTTATAACCCAGTAGAATTAAAAAGTGTTTGTTTAACGACACCACTGGAACATATTGCTTTTTAATAATCAGCGGTTATTAGACACTTGGTCACAACATTAAAAAACCCACAGACGCCACATAGGCTACACTTACCGAATAACAGCAAGGGATCTGCACTTACCGAACGGCCTTTGGTTGGAACGGGAAATAACCCTAAGTCTACCGAGGAAGGTCGATCCTTCGACCTATCGAAACTCAGACGGACGCCCTAGCGTTGCGCTACTTACCGCTCCCTGTTAGTAACAGTTATAATAGTAGTAATATTAGAAGTAACAGTAGTAGTGGTAATAGTTTTAGAACCTGCATCAATAGTATTGTAGTGATCGCAGTAGTGGTATTATTACATGGTACAGTAGAAGTAGTAATAGTAGATTGTAAGAAGTAATAGTCGTAGTAGTTTGTAATACAATGAAGTAGTAACAGCAGTAACACTATTAGTACCGTCGTCGTCGTAGTAGTAGTAGTAGTAGTAGTAGTAGTAGTAGTAGTAGTAGTAGTGGTGGTAGTAGTAGTAGTAGTAGTAGTAGGGGTGGTTGTAGTAGTAGTAGTAGTAGCAGCAGCAGTAGTAGTAGTAGTAGTAGTAGTAGTAGTAGTAGTTAGAACAGCAGTACTATACTAAATAAATTAATTGTGGCAATAGCAACTAATGACCCACTTTCTGTGGAGATATTTGTGTGATGATTCTAAAGCTGTTGTTGTTTTGGTAGCTGTAAGACGAGGTGACACGGATACATAACTACGTTACCTCATACAGTGCGTAATGCGAAGACAGTCGAAATCAACTAATGGAACTCTAAATGCATAATTCGCTTCCTGAGTGTTTGGTGGTACATCTTGAGGGATGGTATTATTCCTAAATACACATCTATTGTTGTCACTTGAGGGAACAGTTTGCACAAATTGCTTGACATGCACAGTTGATTAGGTCGGGATCACACAATCAAGTCCCATTTCCAATCGTCCATCAACTCGTTAGAGACCATCTCGGCTACTTTATTAACAAAGCCTTCCATAGCCTTCCTCCGCGGATGCACCCACTCGATTCATCTGCAATACTGTGTTTTGAATGGTTGCCGAGAGACCAGATATAACTCTAAGTGGAAGACAAGTTGATCTCTATTTCAATTGCAGCTCTTTACTAAGATTATGTTTAATGTTCTGGCAAATAGGTTTTAATTACCACATTTTGTTTGTTGTACATGTATCCATACATGAGATTCTCTATCAAGCAAACGAGCGATGCAAATTTATAGTCTCGCTTTGAGACTAGACCATTTTATACTGTTAAAAGCATCCTGGATTATATCGCATTATCAATTATTGTGAAATTTTACGAATCTGATAGTTTATTAAATTATATTGCAACGGGTATGCTCTCTCATAATTTGATATGCATTAAATGTTTTAAGGATTCATACTTTCAAAATGAAAAAAAAATCCACTTATGAGCATAAATGTGTTTCGAACCTACTGCACCGATTCGCCTGGCACTTGACAGTCCAAATAACCGCTCAGCAAAACAACCAGTTTTTGACGCATTACTCAAGTCATAGCGACAACCTTCGTTTTGATAAATATGTTATATAGATGCATTTTACTTTGTTAATTGTTTACATCTCCAACTGAAACAAACATCTTTTTTCTTTAATTCTCACAATATGTATCAACCACAGTTTGCCCCAAGCTTGCACGTAAAAAGACTAATCCGTAAAATAGTCGTAAGTACATGTACAGTACATAGATTTTGAGCGATAAAAAGCTATGGAAGCAGTCAAGACATGTAACTCACTTCAAATTTCAATTACTTAATACAAACTCTTGCATTTCCTCCGTGTTCTTTCTCCTGTTACCTTTGCCCAGCCTTCTGGTTACGTACGCAGAGCAGCTTACACAAACTATCTATAACTTATAGAATATAACATTGACGGATGTTTTAAACCACTGCGATGACATCAATTCACCAGTAATACTGAAAATAAATTGCATTTTCTCTTGGTCGTTGATCGCTGTGTATGTGTTAGTGATTATTGATTATGCCTATTGCAACATTCAATGACCAAAACTAGTTTCTGAAGTCGATGTTTCTAAAGACTCGAGTTACACAAATTACAAATTAACCAAGTATGTTTACAAACAATAGTGTGCATTTCGATTTTAACTCGATACTAGTAATTCTTTATTATCTTCGATTACATTTTTATTCCTTAAAGGCACAATGCCTAGTTTTAAGACGAATGCCACCGTCAGTGTGCAGATAATGTCGTTTGTAACATATTTCTCGCCAATTGTGTATATTTTAATGATTAAAAATAGAATTTAGTTATATCGTATTGCTTTCAATATCAATATAATTATGTATAATTTATCCAAGACATTTATAGTAGCTTAATTAACTTAATATTATGGTCCTTGGCTTATTGTCTGACAGGTGACAAATGATTTTATGCAAAAGTACACATTAAACTACTACATGTATAACAGTTTGAATGACAAGAAACACATTGAATTATATTGATATTGTAAGCAATAAGATGTAAATAATAAAGAGCTAGAAATATTTTACAAATAGAATTAGCCTTGCAAACACGGTGGCATTCGTCTTAAAACTATAGGCATTGTGACTTTAACCAACGTTCCACAATTTCTAATTTTAACTTCTTTGTTTTAGTATTATATTCTGTGCTAAAACATGCCCAGTAACAAAATTGAAACACATCTCTGTTCTGGCATCTGGAAGCAAAGATGGGTCGTGTGATTAGAACTAATTAAAAACGCTATGTACTTCTGCTAAAAAAAAGGAAGTATCGGAACATGCAGCAGCATTGCTCGGAACGGCTTAATTTGCTCGTCAAGCGACATCTGATTATAGCGATAAAGGAAAATTGGTCGGTCGGTTAATGGGCCTCATACACGATAATAACGATCTAATTGATGGCTTTTACTTCATACAATCTGATACTCTCTAAAGGAACCAATCGTTGTCTTCGTTACTCCTGGCTCCCAGCCAGAAGCCGGTATCATGGACGTAGCAGACTTTTGGTTTGATACCGTCATCTGGGAAATTATTGGTGATATTTAAAAGCTTGAGTGTGTAAAATATAGGCCTGATACAACAATTATGTAATGAAAGTCAATTGTGTTTATTATCAAATACATAGATTAGAAGTATTGGGTTACACTGTTTCTTGTCAGTTCATCCTAGTTGTTCCAAGAGCTCTGGAGTCAGAAAACATTGAATAAAATGCTTTGTTGTATATGCCATTGCAAACTCGCTACTGACTTCAGTGATTGATGTCTCAAGACATCAAGATGGTCGACAAAGGTTTCACCATAGTACTAGTATATAGAGAATAATATATTAATGGCCGTTAGATATCATTTATCTTGCAACGAGGTGTTCTAAAACGTATCTAACTGGCGAAAGCGAGTTAGATACGTACAATGAAATGCAAAGTATTTAAATATCCAATAGACACAATTGTAGTTTGCTAGATCTTACATACCCTAAAAACATTCAAAAGAAATCGCAGTTTTCAACCAAATTTGTTTTATCTATTACCAACATGTGTATTACCAGAAACACATCAATAGATAGACATAATTGTTATATTGATAATTATTATAAGCAAGAAAATGTATGTAAAGTTTATTTTTAATACTTAAAATGTTCTATTAGCCGTGAGCATATTACAATAACAGAATTTTAATTAGATGCGTATGTACAGTAGCATTCGTTTTAAACCCCACATTGCACCGAACCCTATATTCTTAATGATATATCATTATAATAAAATATGCATTGCTAGCGCTAAATGTTATTTTCGATTGATACCTAAATCCGAAAAGGCATCTTGTTCCCGCGAAATCAATTGTCTTTGGCTGTCTTTAGCAAAGTCTAAATCAAATTAAACACCGACCTTTTTAACATTTCTATTCATCCTTGACAGACTCGCGGGGCTTAAGGCTTGATTCGTAGCTGATTGCTTGCCCACCACTGTTTACAAACTTGATTAGAGAAAAACAAAAAAACAAAGCTTTTTTCTTCGCATTGTCCATCAAAATGTGGTAATTCCGTCGAGACGTGTTATATTAAGGACGTTGTGACGTGCCGAAACCACACTTCTACAATCTAAGAGGATATTTGGCCGACGTAATATCTAGTGAAAAGACAATTGAAGCTTAGACAGTGTGGATAACAATGGAAAGAAAAACAATCGCTTGCCAACATAAGCAGTAAGGTAGCAGTGTGCAAATTATAGGACAGAAAGAATTAGCACACGTAGCGGTTTTTTTAATGACTAACGATTTCAGAATGGATGTCTATCCAATCGTTGCCTTCACTACCACACGGTCTGCTGTATACAGATGTTTAAAGTAACGTGGCTTAACTTTAAAGGAACATTTCCGAGTTTTAAAACGAGCTTATGTCCAATTAAGGTTTAAGCAGGCCTCTCCTGTTCACACAGTCCGGCTGCATCGACTGCCTTTCCAGTAGTTAGCGTTAGTATGATAGAGGAAACCCGCTACTACTCTTTGGTAAGTAGTAAGGGATCTTTTATATGTACTTTCCCCAAAACAGGGCAGTACACACTACGTCCTTTGTTAAACCAGTTGTGGTCACGGTTCGGCGTGAGTGAACGTACACCTACATGTATACCCGTTGCGTCTTGCGGAGCACTCAATCTGGGTTGGTACTGGGATTAAACATCCCATATGCCACGAATGGGATTCGGACCCAGTACCCTATATCTGTCTTAAGACTGATGCGTTAGCCACTGCGCTGCGGAGGCTGGTCTGGTCTATTTGTTTAACGTCCACATTCAGAGCACGCTGTTATAGCAGACGCGGAGGCGAACCATCACTATTTAAATAGTAGTTCATGTGTATTATAATGTATATACCGTCACGGCATTGTTAAACGATGGTAAGTCGATTATGGACTCTCATGTATGGAGACAGTTTGATCATGTTGATGATATTCCTCTAAAACTCGAGCAAGTGGTTTTACTATCGAATTTATTGCATGAATTCATTATATCAATGTTTATGCACATTAAATAATACACGTTATACATGTACCAGTGAATGCAGTGTATGTCATTACAACTCGCTATTACTAGCCTATCGAAAGATTAAACAACATATTTTAGTTTTAATAACAATAAAAATATGATCACTCAGAGTATAATAGCGTTGAAGAATTCTGTAAATAGTAAACGCATTATGTCCTGGTATGCTGCATAAAGAATTCTGTAAATAGTAAACGCATTATGTCCTGGTATACTGTATGAAGAATTCTGTAAATAGTAAACGCATTATGTCCTGGTATGCTGCATGAAGAATTCTGTAAATAGTAAACGCATTATGTCCTGGTATGCTGAATGAAGAATTCTGTAAATAGTAAACGCATTATGTCCTGGTATGCTGCATGACAAATTGCCGTCATGACACATTAAGAGTTTTGTACATGATTCAGTAATCAAAATCATTGAACAATGCTTTCATTGAAATATCACTCTTCCAATAAGGTTTTAATGAACACCCATGTGAGATCGATAAAAAGCTAAACGGCTTTTGATTGTAGTTTGTGTTTGACTTCAAATATATTGACGACACGTGTAAATCAGTAGAGCACTACCCAAAGCAAACACACCCTGTTGGTGAGTAAATAGTAGCACAGAATTGCCAATATCCACAATGGATCCGAATACATGGTCTGTTCCCTCGGCCTCGTGTAGTGTGACGGCGTTAATGGTTGTTTTTGCGTGTATTTTCAATAAAGAGGCAAAGCCTGTGAAAGCTACACTATTCATGGTATTGGCGAACATTTAAAAATCTAAACTGTAAAACATTAACATGGCCAAAATGCGTATTT
The DNA here is from genome assembly GCA_032355825.1 of Melanodrymia aurantiaca. Taxonomy (NCBI): domain Eukaryota; kingdom Metazoa; phylum Mollusca; class Gastropoda; order Neomphalida; family Peltospiridae; genus Melanodrymia; species Melanodrymia aurantiaca. The sequence goes on from JAULBR010089007.1 coordinate 12,296, forward strand.
CTGCTAAAAGCAGTGTTAATAATAGTATAGTAGCTTAGTAAGGTCCTTGGACTTTTGTCTATACAAGAATTTAGTATGTTACAAATTATTTTAGACACAAGTAAAAGTAAAGTTTGTTTATTTAAAGACGCCGCTAGAAACACATCGATTATAAATCAGCAGTTATTGGACGTCAGACGCATGGTTATATTGACACCCGCTGCTGCCACATAGGCTACTCTTCTACGAATGACAGCAAAGGTCTTTTATGTGCACTTTCCTATAGACAGGATAGCACACACCACGGAATTTGATAAACCAGTCGTGGATCACTGGC
>JAULBR010089018.1:0-12609 GCA_032355825.1 Melanodrymia aurantiaca
GGGTTGGAGTCGGAAAGTGAGATCCACGAGCCGGATTCGAACACCGTTCCTACCAGCCTGTAGTCCGTGGCGTTAACCACTGCACCACGGAGGCTGATTGTAGTTTGTTTTCTTCTTTGATAAACGTGTTTCTTCGACTTCACAGATGAAATTGTTCCTGTTAAGGTCTCCCTAAATGTTCTACTAGTAAATGATCATAATTATTTCACTGCAGAATTGTGTGTGCATATAGTTTAAAGTATATATATATATATTCTTTACATTAAAAAAAAGAAGGTATTTATAGAAATAGGAGGAAACCGCCTTTTTGTAACCATGAGACTGTAATTTTAGGTGTGAACTTAGAAACAGTTAGAATATAATAATTTATAGGCATATAATGGTTAAAAAAACCCTCCATATATTTGTCAAAACACTTTCAAAAGTGAGTGAACCACGGCCCCCCTGCGACCTTGTTTCGCGACCCTGCGATTTTTATCGCACGACGAAATCGCAAAGATATACGCACGGCCTTTGTACATAATAAACTCTATTTATACAGTTACCAAGTCTTCTTCTTGTTGTTTTTACGTAACGAGAAAATGAATGACATGTTGCCGAAAACATAAAATCTAAAAATACTTCACTATGCATTCACATCAAGTGCAGACCCACACATAAAAACCATTACGAACTGAACCTACGAGATCTTACACGTGCACATCGTAAAACTTCATCTACGTTGAAGTGCAAACTGCAAATATATTACTTTTTGAAGAGTATGCATGTTTTTCAAGAGGTTAACAAAAACAAGACGTTTGCTGTTGAAATGTATATATAGGAAAATGCATCGCCATCATAATTATTATGAGTGTGGATGAGTAGGGGAGATAATTGTTTGTGTAAGTGAAATCATAGCACGTTACCACGTTACCGACTGTTATCAGGTCTGACAATCGGCGTATGAATATCAGGTTACCGGTTATTGCAAACGCCAGTCAATGAAGTACGTCGTAACATAGTTGCAAACGCCAGTCAATGAAGTACGTCGTAACATAGTTGCACACGCCACTCAATGAAGTACGTCGTAACATAGTTGCAAACGCCAGTCAATGAAGTACGTCGTAACATAGTTGCAAACACCAGTCAATACAGTTACTGTACGTCTTAACATAATGAATATTTCGGTAATTTTAACTCTTTAATACCTAAAAAGACGTAAGTCCGGCCAGAATGCAAGTCCGGTTATATCATAACAAAATGGATTAAATAATAAAAGAAATCTTTACGGAATGAAACAAATAGTCTGATCCATAAAACAAGATATTACCTACAAGTCCTAGAGTTAATATAAGAAAAAAACGCAATAAAAGTATGTATTTACATTTGGGACATCAAAGTATGTGGTATGTTCTGTCCTGTCTGAGAGCTACCAATAAGCGATAACTATGGAGAAAATTGCTTTATTAATAAATTAATTATTTAATGAATGTATATATATTTTTCAGATGTCAACGAATGTGGGTTGAGGAATGGCGGATGTGAGCGGGAATGCTGTAACACTATCGGATCTTTCTACTGCAAATGTCCCCAGGGATTCGAACTTTCAGAAGGAAAGAAAAGATGTGTTGGTAAGTGTATACCAATATCCACAGCGTGAACTGGCTCCGTTTGTCAGGACGCCATATTGAAAATAGTTCCCATATTCGGAAAAACATGCGCCGTGGAACGTTGTTTAACAAAATTTGAATATTGTTTTAAAAGCACACTCCCGACTTTTAAAACGGATGCAATCGATATACGTGCACATCTAATGATATCTGTAACATAGTTCTCGTTAATAGAGTATTTTGTATTATAAAAAAAGCGTTTACTTAATATATCTTAATGCTTACAATATAAATATATACGTATATCACATGTGCTTTTGGTTATACAATTTGTTATACAGTAGTAGCTTAAAGTGTACTATGTCTAAACTAATTTGTATTGTACTAAATTATTGTATGTACACGTCTAAGGGCAATACTAAGCTACTACAGACATATAATGTCATATATTGATATTGTAAGCTCTATTAACGGGAACTGTGTTACAACTAGCCTTGTGCAGAGACAAGCATTTGGCGATGTCACCGTTTTGTCGTTTAGATTAGATGCGAACGTAGGGCGGCATCAATCTTAAAACTCGAGTGTGCGCCTTTAATATGCACAAATAAGTACTAGAAACTTGTGACGACATTAGTTTTTCTCCTATTTTCCTTGTGAAGAGATTAAAGGCAATATATACAAATTGTCTAACAGGATGAACAATGAAACCCCGTCCACCTGAAATCAAGTCAAGAGAACAGAACGTTTTATTTCTTAATTTAAAATTTATTTTCTAGACAAAGACGAATGTAAAGTTCACAATGGCGGCTGCCAACAGAAATGTTTAAACACGCACGGAGGCTTTAGCTGCGAGTGCTCCACAGGTCATAGGTTACATTCGGACGGACGCACGTGCATTCGTAAGTTGTTTGTGCATGCGTGCCTGGCTCCTGTAATTCGCTGCATTTCTCCCGCATGCTAGTTTTACTTCAGACGTTGTTGTCAGAGTGTTCAATGCTGACGTCAACTTTCCTTTATATATTATACTGTGAAAGATATATTCTGTAAGATGATAATGTTCCCTGCAGGCATAATACGAAGTAATACCAAACATTTTCAATATGGATTCGGTTTATTCCGTAAACATAAATCGTAATGAATCGGTCTTTTCCGTTAAAATATTTGTTTTATTGATTCGGCTCATTCCGTTAAAATATTCCGTAATGATTCGGGGTTTTTTCGTCAAAATGTTCCTTATGGATTCAGCTTTTATTTCGACAAAATATTCCTTGATGATTCTTTTTTTTCTGTCTTTCGACTATGGTACCGTAGGAATATATTTTCAATGCTTCATAGGGAATAAAATATGTTCTATGATGGACTGGGACGTAGCCCAACACAAGAGTGTCCGCCTAAGATTCAATTAGTCAAATAAACGATTCTCCTTAGCAGACCTTTTGGACTATTTCCGTCCCAAACATGGTCTACGACTGGTTTCTAGATCTATGGCATATTGAGATGCAAGTAATATTTGGATTATAGTGTCCTGTTTAAAATCGGATGGACATAATTATTTCGAATAATGCGAATTGAGAAACACAATTTAATAATAAATTATTATTACAGGTTTTAAAAAAAAAAAAATATTAAAACTTGTAATATTATTGTTCTATATATTTATTTGTATTTTTTTTTTTTATTACTTAAATATGTTTTTATTGTGAAGTGTTTTGTGCACAACTTTACATTATTTCCAGCTTGTAATACTATTTTGCTCATTAAATTTCCGTAAGTAGTCGGGATACCGATTATGACGTCATTTCCAAGTTTAATAATAGCATGACGTCATTGGAATTTAGGTAAAACAAAGGTTTAGTTTATCTAGGATATGAATCTGGTTGCTTGTGACAGTGTCATTCATTAGCAAGCAATTCTTCAATGTTCGCCATTATTTGCTGCCTTGTATGCAATGACAGTTTTATTTGCAACGCTTGTTCACTAGGCAGACCTATCATGCTTACTGGTATCCAGGTAACAACTTCGTATCAGTTTCATTAGTGAACGTGCATAATGGTAATGGTAATGTGTTACACAATCAGGATTAGGATTGCATTCCCTACCATCAATACAACATTGGTCAAACGTCGACCGATGATTTTACTTGACAAGCAATCCGAACTTGAATTTTACCGCTTCCACTTTTTCGAACATTATTTGGATTGTGAAACGCATTGACATTTATATGCACTGTCCCTAAAAATAATAGATCAAAATCACACGCTACTGATGTAATTAGCCTATTTCGTAAAACAAAGTTTAAACCTAAAACCTGTTATGACTATTAACGATAAATAATTTAAAAAGTTCAAATGAGTAAAAACATACACATATAAACTACATGTATTAAATTGTTTACTTATAAAAAATAGAATTAATAAATACTTCCAAAACTAATATATTAGTATCATTGTAGCTACATGTATAATTAATACTTGAATAAAGCCGTTGTACATGTATATAATTATTAAATTATTCTCCTCAAGGGATCCGTTGGGTGATGTCCTGTGGACTAACTAGTGAGCATAAAACCAGTGGTTGTTTTGGTGTTGATATAATTAAGAACGAAACCAATGTAGTTAGGACTACTGACGCAAATGTGTTGCCAGAAATTTAAGCAGAGCTTTGTTTCGGAGGATGGGGTCACATTATAAGTTTAACACATTTCGAAATCGTTTTGCTCCGAGACTGAGAGGACGATCTAGCCATGGTCAGAGCGATCTGTCGGTTTCAGCGCCCTCTACAACATCCTCTGGATGGATGAAGGCGTTAAACCACATTACCAAATGTTTCTTTAAGCAAAATTGGTTCTCGAGCAGGTTGCGGTGGTGGGGTTGGGAGAGGGATGGGGGTGGGGTGGGAGGTGTAGTAGCGCCGATGGTTTGACGCCTAAAACCACCATTTACACGTTTCTACGGCCATTACAAATGTCTTCTTAGGGCTATTGTCCCAAAATAATTTAGTTTTAACTTTTATCGCATTATTTACAAACGTCTAAGGAATATTGTCTAAACGACCCTATTACCGTATACGATTACCCTGTTTATGAAGATCTCTTTAGCGTAAAGAAGATAATAATTTCACCTCTAATCTCTCTCCATCCACCCTAGTCACACCCAGGTGGCGATTCACACGATGCTAATACCCATACTGATACCAAATACTGGCGAACATTGCTCATCGCACAATTCCTGTTTGTACCACGCGTCTTTGTGCCGTAAGCGATTTGTTAGAAAAAACACACACTTAAACGTGACAGTGCAGGGATTTACTGGACTTGGAGAAAAATCGTTTTTATGGGTAGTTGACACATTGGCGGTATCCGAAGCGGATTAACGGGACACGGTATTTCAATTAGGTGTGGTCTAGGTTTACAACGCAGAACACAATAGAACAGAGCAGGGGCCGGTTTAATGGAGAGGTTATAATGTCACTTGCGACAGCGTTAGGCATGGCATTACACTACGATTGTGTAAATGACAATATCTCAGGGGCCGGTTTAATGGAGAGGTTATAATGTCACTTGCGACATCGTTAGGGATGACACATCTTCGCTAGCCAAGTTGTACCATTCCGTCTATTAATAGACTCTGGTTTACCCCTTGGCACAGTTAAACGATATTCCAGTAGCGGAAGTGGTCTATTTTGATTGGGTGCATGCACATTTGCATACTCGAATCGCGTAGCTTGTCGCGTAATATAAGTAAAAATGGCGGCCCCCAGGAAATGACGTTTGTAACCGTGACTGTTATCTGAGAGAGACAATTGAACACGAAATTAAAAAGTCCGGTTTGTTTCAGACATCAACGCGTGGTCAATTTAGTATCGTGGCCGCAAACTCTCGTTTTGGATATGACTGTTATCGATACACACAACTGTGGCAGTGCGTTCGTTAGGACAACGTTACGCTATCATTGCGTTATGCAACGCTCATTGAACCGGCCCCAGGACTGTTACCGTCAGACCGCTAATCAGGACACTCGAGGGGGTAAAGCCGCTAACAAAGGAAAGCGATTGAACAAAGATGATTTTTGATTAGCTATGTCCGTCTGTCTGCGTTTAAAACTTCTGCGTATATTGAATGATTTTAAATTCATTTCACGGCAATCGTTATGTAATTGTGCAACTAATTCTTTCATCTTAAATTGGATAATATTTTGAGCAGTCACTTGAAATTATGGATTATGTATATGGTGGTTGTTTTGAGGTTAAACAAAAGTTTTAAAAAAATCAATTGTACGTAAATTGGTTAGAACATTAATAAATAATTTGTCTGTCTGTATGTTTTTTCAGAAGGTACCTTGATTCGTTTTATCACGGAATTATTTATAACTTATTTACGTGCTTATATCCAATTAAGATTCAATCACGTATGTCCTGAAAACGCAGTCCAACTACCTCGACTGCCTGTTCAGGACAGAAGTTAGGATTATCATGAGAGATGAAACCAGCTACTCCTATTTCATGAGTGGACAGGAATATTTTGCATGCACGTGTCTCCACATACAGTACATTACATACCATAGCCTTTGTTCTTTGTTGTGGACACTGGTCGGTATACGTGGAAGTAGGGGCCTACACCTACCCATTGAGCCTTGATGAGCACTTACTCTGGGTTGGAGTCGGTACTGAGATTAAAATTACGATATGCCAATAATGTAAAAGCTGTATTAGCCAGAACCATGTTACAAATAGCGTTAGATTCGTAAGTACGATCGCATCCATCTTCAATATCGGGAGAGTACTTTTAAACACAAACTTTGTCATTATGGCTTATTATATCTGGTAATTTATTTCGTTACTGAAGCCATAGAGAAGCCATAAAAACTTCGTTGTTATTCACTAGCATCTGTAAACCGACACCGCATTAACTGTTACGCCTGGCCGATATGACAAATGCTAATTGAAAATGATTGGTCACTTACGGCCAAATACAACACCAATAATCTATGCCGACCACAGACTTCTGGCATGTGGACAGCTCCGCCGTTCAAATAATAACAGTAGATACTTGTTTTAAATTCCGTACGAAGGAAGAAATTACGAAATATTCGACGTCAAAATAGACCAGTTTTCGTCTCCAATCAATATCCATCATCCGCGGGTGATCGGTTGGTGTTTGTACGTGATTAGTTTTAATTTCCTCTATCCACGCGATATTGGCATTAGACGTATTGTCGGCATAAGACGTATTATCGTTGTTATTGTCTATCTGTGAGAGGGTTTGGCCAACTGATTCAGAGTTTCGTTAAAACATTATTGACTGTTCCAACAAGGGAATCGAGGTTCAAAAGCAGAAGAAAAAAAGTCTTTAAAATATGTTCTGATGGTTTGGGCCCCTTGTGAGAGTTGATGGTAATATAGGTTCTCTGTTACTAAGTCTATTGGTGTTCTGGGAGACTGGATATTGCGTTTCCTGTACGAGTAGAATGCATCGGACATCAAAAGCGATTGCCATTATAGGACAAGTTTGGTTCGTTTTATTCATCGGGTGAATGGCGTACAGAGATGTTATTGAAATTATTCATTCCGTCTTTTCTTTGCGGTAAATTAGTTTAGGACAGTTTTTATGTTAGAAAATAGCATTGATGTATGTAGAAAAAAAGTGCCAGTGATAACGTTGGAGTTAATATGCAGAACCTTTAACCTTTGACCCTTACACTCTCGATGTATACTTGTCAAAAAGAAATGGTCAAAATCGGTCTACAGAAATCAAAAACATATTTTATTGCTTTTATATACAACAGAATTGGGCACAAGTTATCCAACTTACCATTGGCGTCATGTTGTGAAGAACAGTGGTGCGGGCGGGAAGTGGTGCGGGCGGGAAGTGGTGCGGGCGGGAACCGTTTGGGACAAATAATTTTGTTAACCAGAACAGATTTCTTTGGTGCATTCTGGTTGCATATAAAATAATATGGTATACAATACATTACTGCGCGGTAATGTGTTATTTATACTAACAAGTGAACGGGGGAGGACATTTGCACGTTGGTCTTCCCTCGCCAACAAGTGGGGGTGGGCCATGTCCCCCACCAAGCGACTCCCATGCAACTTACTAGGCCGTTTCCCACAATAATGAAAAGCAATCAATCAATCAATCAATCGATCAATCGATCAATCAATCGATCAATGTTTATTTTTTTCTTTAGCTGTATTCAGCCACTGGAACACTATGTATGCAATACATGCCGTGGAAATTTCGTATATAATTACATAATTGTGCATGTACATAATCACAGATAATGGAAATACACAAAGGAAATAAAACAGACATTAAACATGGTAATAATAAATATCAATATGTGTATATACCCACAAATGTAGAAACACAGATTATGTAATTAAATCTGTTGAAATATTAATTGCACTGCATTATCCTCCGTTATCTCAGTGTTAAGGGATGGGACTCCAACAATGGAGACTATATCGTATGATGCACACATACTGCGCTTATTGAACGCCATAAACGCCGTTTTCATTAAAGGAGAATGGTCATAGTTGACATAGACTGATTTCGCTAGTTTTTCGTTTGTTTGTGAAGAACATCTTAAAACAAAAAGTAAATATTTTCTTTTCAAAACCTGTAGCAAAATACTTTCTTCTTCTTCTTTGTCTTCTTCTTCTGCGTTCCCAAAGCCAGGCATACGGCCAGGTTTCTTAAATGCAAAATCCACCAATATTTTAAGTCATAATATTATGTGGGACCTGAGTTTTCATGAAAATTAATATAAAATTAAATCAATGGAATACTTTACACAACAATCGACGTCACAGGTTCAATATGGCGGACAACACTGTTGGAGTAAAACGATAAAAAAATGTGTTCGACAGTTGAGATCCATTTTCGGTCGACTAAACGGACATTATTTTATTGTAATATTTTGTGTGCTTCTAGCTTAAGGACACACTATATATTTGCACATAAACATCCATACACTGCCTATCTTTCTGGGGACAATACATCTTTGAACCCCCTCCCTCCCACAAAAGATCCATATAAAATTTTGGCGGGAAATGCCATTTTTTCAACTATGACCATCCCCTCTTTAACACCCGCAATATATCGATCGCCTTTTACTTCCTGACATATGAATATTGCATGATCAATAATTTCTTTCATTAACATCAATTAATATCATCAATAAAATTGCTTTGTATTCTATCACTCCGTCACACCCTATAGAAACGACTTGTTTTTATAATCGGCTTCGACGCCTTTGTATTGTGTACGTCGTATTGTTTATCCAAACTGTCATATATTTCCCACGATTGATATCAAATCAGGTTTGTAGAAGTCGAAACGTTTGGTGTGGTGAGCGGTATTATTTGAGAAAGAAAAAAAACCCGTTGACTGACTTGTGTTATTTATAACCATCAAAAGCTGGCGACGTTTGCTTTTCGTTTATAATGCCATCATCCATTGCGATGTTTGCTTTTCGTTTATAATGTCATCCATTGCCAAATTGACAAGAATTTGCCGCGGTAATAATGACGCCATTATTGTAATTGGTGATCAATTAGTGTTAATTGATTGAAATAATCGTGGAGTTGTCGCGCAATCTTTTATCGTTAGTTTGGCAGTAATTTATCTTAATTGCGCAAGTTTCTACCGACAACAAAAACATAAATTGCTTCACACCATATAGACATTATTTGTATCCATATTTTATCTGCCCGTTAGAAATCGCTTATCGTACAACGAGAGTTTTACAAACATGAAAAATACGAGTTGTATGATAAACCGTCTCTAACAGGCACATGTGTATTATTCAATTTCCACCGAGCATTGAGGAGAACACTGTCTGGGTTGAAGCGGAACCCGGTTGTATGACCACTACACACACTTATTTTTGGCACTAGCAGTAAAATAAATTAAATAGCTAAGATAAAAACATTCTACTCGGTCCATACTTGAATTTTTGCGGCGATATTTACAGCGGAAATGATATCGGTCCTTGTTGTGACCATGTGAGAATACATTAGTTTCCCACATGGGCTATGTCTATCTCACATGGCATTGTGCCGGGGTGCGAGAAATATTCACTGAAATATGTCTGTTGGGATTCTGCAAGGACATTTAAGTCCAGCATTTATAATACACGGATGACGTTTTGTTTTCAACTTGTTTGATCAATTACTAAAGTCATGGGAGCGTGGACTAAATAATATTATATATTATACATGTATAGCATTATATATTTGACAAATCCCAAATTGTGTGGTAATTATAATACATAAAGTTTGTTAGTAACTAATTTCGGAATAAAATATAGTTCAAGTATTTGTTTATAAATTATGACCTACACACGCCATTAACAATAATAAGCCAATTATATTTGGCTTTTATCGGACTAAATTATACTTTTAAACGTAAGAAATTAGTGTAATTAATTAACGTTTTGTTAATCATCTATCAAACTGAAATGAACTACTAATTGTGTTACGTAGGGACGGACGATATAGCGTTTGAGTTTTGTATTATATGATGTTTTCAAGTTGATTCCATCAACGAAAATCTAACATATATTTCTATTGTACGTGTATATAATATTGTTTTCAGTGATATAGTGCATCAGTACATAAGACATTGTTGAGTGTTTTATATGAACGTTGTACATAACTGTACCAATGGCATTATTTCTCTCTCGCACAATGCAACACGTTTTCACCAATTTCAGCTGCAGAAGACTTTTCTCAAACCCAGAACCAAGTTCCGGTAATCAACGGTTATAAAAACCGTTTCCGGCAACCGTACGACCAAAACGGACATTCGTATCGTTATCCAAACGTCAATAACAATGGCCGCCACGGTTACCGGAATCGTTACGACGACCAGCTGCCGGACATAGCCGGTAACCCTTACCGGTACCGGCCCTACCACTACCGGCCCCGGCAGAAGCCTATATTTAGCAGCAGTCCGCCACGGCAGGACCGGTATCCGGTACCAAGGCCCGCCCAAGCCCCGAAACAACAAGAATCGGAGGAGGTGGCGGAAGTAGAGAACGATAAAGAGAATTCGTTAACTGATGGTACTTTTTGGAAAGCAGTTTTTTTTTCTAAAACATTTTTTCTCTCTTCTTTTTGCTTCTCAGAATTGTTTTTAACCACAGCTGATAATTAGATTAATTAGATTAGAGTTTTCGCACAGATCTCCAAAACTCACACCTGTTTTTTTAATATTTTATTTATCAAATTGCAATTTAAAGCGTGTTAAAACAAGATTTATTTCAAAACTATATACAGTGTAATAATCTATAGCGCAATATGGCTTCCATGTTCTGTTTAATAGTAATAAAGTATGTTTCATGTAAGAATAAATATGTACATACTATTATATTAATTGGTTATTTCATAACATTGAACTTCTACAAACTAATGTGACTGATAAAAATATAAGTTGAAATATCTAACTGGGAATAATATCGTACTTGTCACAACTTCCGTTAGATTAAATAATCGCTTTTTAAATTAGTTTTAATATCAAACATTATCTAGTTTTTTTACATCCCGCTATACTCTGATATAGATCTAGACAGTAGTAAATTAAAGACAAATATACTATTTCGTCCCAGTGGACACATGTAGTTAAAGTTATCTTTTGGTTTCACCGAACTCTAAGCTCCATGGAGTTGTTTCCCTTTAATTGTTTTTTTTCGTATGTATACTAGTATCCAAAACACGCTATAATTTTTTATATGAACATAGAATAGACATTACCATGTAGTTCTTAGACATTTCCCGTGTAACTTATTTAGCTTATCAATGCACACACCATTATTCATAATAAATCATTCGTATTATTTAGTTGATTCTTAAATCAATAGATTAACAATTTAATTAATTTTAATATTTTTAACTCGTTATTTTCATAATACATGTAGTAAGCTAATGATCATGTTTTAATTATACATAACCATTCTTATCGTTCTTTTTGTTTCAATTTTCATTAATTAAAACTAAGAATTATGCACTCACCTATATTTTTAATTTATTTACCATGTCTATTTCTTACTAATTAAAACTAAATTAAATATATATTATTTTTAATTAATGATATTTATTTCTCATTAAATTTTAACATTTTTTAAATACTGAAATAATTATCAGTTCACATCCATGACTGACAGTTTGGTAGTTTAATTAATATCATTATGTATTGCTTCAGGCACGAACATTAGTTGTAAACATTATGTAGTCGTTTGTTTTCAGCATGTATGTTTCTCCATTGCAGCCCTCCCATTGCGCGCGCACCAGCGCGTGCGAAACCTGACACACTTATCTATTGTTGATATGAAAGTGACTAGTTATGGTAATCATTCAGATCCTGCATTAATTAGCATTTGTTTCCAATTAGTGGCTTCGTGGATGCACAATTTTCTACTAAATCAATAGACAAAAAGCAAGTGTCTATATATGACTTAGTTTTAACAAATTCATTGAAACAAGGTAACAAAAATGTCAAATCAACGGTTTACTGATGTTTGCATCTACTTAAAGTCCAACCATCCCCACCCCCATCCTTAGTCAGGACCCAGTGTCAAGGATGTACCAAATGTGGCTAATGCACAATCATCGTAAACAAACAAATCTTTCATAATGTCATTAAACATTAAACATTTGTTGTTCTTGTTCTGGTTGTTAACCAAAAGCAAATCTTATTACTGGCTATTTCAGTCAAATTACACATATTTTCGATAACAAAAACAAAACAAGGAAACGAGAAACAAATAGCAGCAACAACAACGACAAAAATAATAATAATAACAATAATAACAACAACAGCAGCAGCAACAATAATAACAATAAGAACGAAACAAGAAAACGAACAGGGGGCAGGGCAACAAAAACAACAAACATCAGAACCATATCACACAGTAATAACAAAATAACGAAAACAAAAACAGCAAACATCAGAACCATATCACACAGTAATAACAAAATAACGAAAACAAAAACAGCAAACATCAGAACCATATCACAC
>JAULBR010089029.1:0-12608 GCA_032355825.1 Melanodrymia aurantiaca
GAGTAGCGGGTTTCCTCTCTCATACTAACACTAACTTCTGTCCTGGACAGGCAGTCGAGGCAGCTGGACTGCGTGACAATGACAGACGTGCTTGAACCTAAATTTGATATAGGCACGTAAATAGGTTATAACTAACTAAACTGGTTTAAAATCGCAATCGATGCATGTTATTAATCGCAGTACCGGTGTAAAAGGAAAAGAAGTTCGTAGAAATTCATGTAGGTCCGAATTAATGTACAATGCATTCGGGCTCCTATATATCTAGTTATAACTTATTTACGTGCTTATATCCAATTAAGGTTTTATTTACGTATAAAGTTTCATTTTACTATTTGACACAATATTACCGGACTTGCATTCCTGCGGGACTTGGGTTCTTTTTGTACCAGATCCTTCGACTTCTCGAACCTAAGTCGGATGCCCTTGCGCTAGTTGTACGCAACAAAACTTTATGTTAGCAGATCTATATGCCAGTATTATTGTACATAATTATAACCTCGCGGTATTTGTGTCTGGTTTTAATCTATACAACAAACCCTATGAACACGCACTTACTGCATACTCTGTGATGAAACGGCATAGTTTGACATTATAGCATTATTATGTTATTTGTTTGTTTAGGATTATATCGTTGCAGTCGACTTACAGATAAACATGTACATGATACTGCAAAAGTTGTTTTGCCGAGACAGAAGTTAAATGTATTTTTGAATGTCTCAAGGTTGACAAGAGCAGAACATGTCAGATAGAAAAATATGTACATATATAATTGAAACAGCTATAATATACATAATTCACTTTGTATTTAAGATGCATAATTGTATTACAGCTGCCTTAAAACTAGTAATTAAACCCAACAACAACGTCATATTTAGATACAACAAAATGAATGTGCCTACGGTGGGGCAGAATACTTTCATATTTCGCGAACACATAATTATGTTCTCTGCCTTGTGCACAGATATGTTTTTACTATGCTAAGTTTTGATTTCACGTTTGACCAAACTAATGGGTGTGTGTTAAGGTAACATGTCATAATTTTTAGGGTAGGTAGGCCTTTTTATGTTTACCAAATCATTTAATTTCCTCAATGCCAAAGAAAACTGGTGCAAAGATAGTCATCATTAAATAATACATGTTATAGTACAAATTGTTGATGAAGGTAAGCAGTTTTGCATTTCATTTGCTTTAAATACCATATATTTTACTTTTATAAATAAGATTATACATGTAATAATAGTTTCTTTTCAATTGTAACAGTAAGATGTTTCGTGTAGTCGGTGGGATAAAATTAGAGTAGGTAAGGTTACAATAAACACATACGCTTATATTTGGCCTTACTATAATGTATGGATTTATTTCCTGTATGTTTACCCAAAAATAACTTATAACTATACAAAATTTACGTTGATATGTTTTCAGTACCAGCCTTTCTATGCAGCGTGACGCTGTCTCATCAGTACTGGGAACCGGATCTGGCCGACGTGCGCAGTGAGCGCTATAAACAGCTCGCCTGCGACATTGAACAGGAAGTACGTTTTTTACAATAGTGCATATCTATGTCGTTCTATTTTCAATCAATTTATAACAATTCAAAACAATATTTTCTAAGCTAAGGAATTATAGATTTTGTCCTGCAGATTTTTGTAATAATTCGTATTATATGTAAAATACTGGTCATGATTGCGTTTTCATGATACTGAAATGGCGTACAGCTATATAAAGTTCTCATTAACGTAATTAACGCCCACATTTCAAGAATATCTGACCCTGCCCTGGGCTCAAGTACTGGCTAGCACTACTCGACAGTGTCGTGCAAATGTCACGTGGTTACAAGTCTAGACTGTGATACTGACACCGAGCGAAGACTTTAGATATTTTATGAGCACGGGTCCGGTTATCACCGTGTTGTTGACCGTGATTCAACAGTGCATTACATCACAGCTTTTTCCAAATAACTCTTCAACTATATGTGTTTTCGTTGACTTACCGATCAGGTTAAACAAAGAAAAAGAGCTGAAACAATACCATCGGTCTCCTTAGCGTAGTGGTTAACACATCGGTCTTAAGTCTGCTAGGTACTTGGGTTCGGATCCCATTAGTAGCATATGGGCTTTTTAATCCCAGTAGCGACTCCAATCCAGAGTGACTGCTCCGCAAGGCTCAATGGGTATGTGTACTTTCATTTACACCGACCCGTGTATAAAACTGGTTTAACAAAGGCCGTGGTATGTACTGTGCTGTATTGTGAGACAGCACTTATCAAATAAGAGTAGCGAGTCCCTCTATCATACTATCAAGGCAGCTGGACTGCGTGGCCATGACGTTTCAGGCAATGTGAAACGCTTTTCAAAACATAGTTCACGTCGATGTAACATTGAAAATTAAAAACATATATGAAGGGTAGTCCTATTCTATATGGGTGATGCCCTGTTCACAATTTGTGACGTAATATTTTAGTAACGTTCCTCTCAGTGGCTGGAATTGTTTTAACAACCAAATCAAATTACCCTTTTAACCAATATTTGATAATTTCTCACTTATATTTATTCTCTCTGTTACTGTTAGAGTGCCCACTGCCGTAATAAATGCTATTTTGACCTATATTGTGATGCATAGACTGGACGGTATTCTTTTATTCTGACAGTTGGACAGAATTTTCCTGGTCAGTCCACTCAAAGATATTTATAACTTCAGTGTCGTTCGAACATTCAGGTAGTGTATTCAGTCAGTGCATGTTAAAATAGTACTGGATAAAATGGGATTACCGTGGTCATGGTGGAGTTAATCATAGTGGTCATGGTAATGGTTGTGGTGGTGTTAGCCATGGTCAAGGTGGTGATGATTGTGGTGGTTTTGGTCATGGTCAAGGTGGTGATGGTTGTGACAGTTGGTCATGGCATTGATGGTCAAACCAGTGATAGTCATGGTGGTGTTGGTTATAGTGGTCATGGTGATGACTGAGGTAGTCTTGGTCATGGTCATGGTGGTGTTGGTTATGGCTGCGCTACTCATTGTTTTAATGGTCATGACGTTGATGGTCAAGCCAGCGATGGTCGTGTGGTTTAGCATGGTGGGTGATTGTCATGGAAGTGCTGGTAACTGTGGGTAATTAGTAATTATGGAGATGATGTTTCTAAACACCTTGTAGACTGCTGCCTAATTCTGCTTCTTGCCTTGCATGTGGTGGCGGTGTTATTGGTGGTTTTCATAGATAATGGTGATATGGATTGTTATTCAATGACAATCAGTTTGTTCTTCATAATGTTATATCTTAGTTATTTGAATCGACGCTGTTGCAATCTACGTCTTTTGTATACTACATGTACATTTGCATTACATTTACTGACATTGATTTCAAAGTTTAGAACAAATTATAAAAATATATATTAGGCTAAGGCTATAAATTATACTCATCCCACCTCATACCTGCATATCACCCATCCACGGGACGTTTTGTCCTTTAGATTTAGCTATCGCTTCCTATATTGAAATGGTAGTCAAAACAACTCTATTTACTATTTTGCTTCTACATTATAATAGTTAAACGTCTCAATTTTTCAACAAATTACATGTACATGTATATGTTTCTTACAGTACAAGTTGTGCATTGTGATACCTCATGTGCATGTACGTATACTAGGTATTACATGGGAATTGTTTTGTTTTCTAGACAAGGTAGTATTGTAGTGGTGTTTGAAACAGTGCTCACGCGCCTAACACAACTAAACTCCGAGCAACTGAAGGGCGCCTTTCTGGAGGGGCTGGAGTACAGAGAGCGAATGTTGTTGTCTGAAGCGCAGAACACGGGGAAGGAAATCAGCGAACAGAAGACATTCCTGGAGCTGAACAAACAAAAGATAGTTCTCGTCATTCCTAACACGACAAGTATGAACACTGATTGGCTACAATACCGACTAATCGCTAGGCGTACAATTTAAAAGGACACATAACTATCATATGTGATAGACTGTCAAAACATGACACCAATTCGTTATGAAGAATCGCTTCCTTTATAGTAACCATTGTTCTTGAAATATCGTCAGTTTCGATAGTTTGTAACATTCACTTCTTCTGTTCTCTTATAGTACATTGTCATAATTATGACTATCAAATAATATTATGTTTCAAACTTTTCTCATTAATCCGATATGAAACACTGTAGATTCGGACAATTGTTCTTTTTTCCTTTCCGCTGTACATAGATTGTCTAAGATTTTTGCATCTATAACTTCTCGACCACATTTCGACAAATATTTGCTATAAATGTGGCATTAGACGTCAATACAGCATTGGAGCTTCCTACAGTGCTTGCTGACAATTATGTTATGTTTTAATGATTTGTGACGTGGGGTTTCTCCCTATGTCTCTATATACGTATTGTCTTGACACATGTGACAGTGCGTCGAAATACTCGGAACATTTTATTAAAAAAATAATGTCGGCTCACGTTATCATCATTTTTACATCATTTTTTTCCTTTGTGCAGCATTGTATAAAACGTCACTGAAAACGGAGTTCAAACCTAGACAGAAATCGACAGAATACGATCACGCATGGACAACTGGCAGACCAGACCAATGGCCTATCGACACCAAACGTGATCATGTGGAAGGTGTTCATTATGCCACGACAACCCCGGCTAATCCAAAGTTGTTAACCACGTCCAAACAAAAACTATTAAAAATCAGTAATCAACAGAATATTGCGAGTACTTCCGTCATAGACAAGCATTCAGAGAGTTCACATGTAAATAATCAATACCCAAAGATGAACAACATATTTACATCAAAGGTGACTGAGACTATTCAGGGAATAAGCTATGTTAGCAGAGAATCTGCCACTCTAAGCTCATCACTTCGCCCTGATGACGGATATGAGGAACACATATCAGTGCTGTCTAGTTCGTCAACATTTTCTCATAATATATTGACATTAACCACTCATCCTGGGCTAACTGATGTTCGGACACAAACGGACCAAGAACTGAGGATGTCCACGTTGTTATACAGCGAAGTAGTGACACCATCTGAAGCATACCTCCAACAGAGCATGTCCTCATTGCTACTCGGTAATGATGCAACAACCAAAGTATACCCCAAACTGAGAACGACCACGTGGTTACACATTGATAGTGTGACATCTGGATCTAATGTGAATAACAATAAACTAAAACACACAAACATAGTGGAGCGCGTTGGTGATGGTGGTGTTCTTAACAAAACAAGTGTTAACAACGAGAGCACCATATACGAACACAATATCGGTTTGGAACCATCATCCTCATCATCATTATCATCCGTGTTATCATACTCGTCATCATCCTTATCATCATACTCGTCATCATCCTTATCATCATCATTATCATCAGCAGCCATGGCATCATCATTATCATCATCAACACTACCACCATCAACATCATCATCATCAACAGCAGCAGCAGCAACAACAGCATCATCATTATCATCAACAACATCATCATCATCATTACTACAGGAGACGCGAAACATTGTTCACACAAAGCCATTCACTGATGCTACGTATAAACCTCCACCTACAGAAGAGTATTACAACAGATGGAGGACTAGCGCAAACGCAACAAGTGCCAGAAATTTAACAGAAAAGTACAGCAACATGGATAACATTCTCCCAAAGCGTAGACCAGCTATCTCCGGTTTGAATGACGACAACATGATACCAACACACAAACCTCGGTATTTGGATAAAATTAAACGTAAAAAGGATTACACCAATATTGATGATGACCAGTTGAAATATTCGAAACACATCTTAGGTACACCAGAGCCTACGTCATTAAACAAAGGCACAAGCCATGGATTTACCTCTGCTGGAACACAACGTAATGACTCATCCACCATACCAGACGACAATGGCGGTTTCAAAATTGTGCCAACAGAAGTTTCGCATGTATCACGAAACTCTGACAATTCCAATTACACATTTAGACTCGAGCCATCAGTTTCCATAAATGAGAAATATTCATCCCCCAAAGTGTTCACAGTGACTCCAGAGTTGCCAATTGATGCTTCTGAAACATTCGTCATCTCTGAATCCTTACTAATAACAAGCAGAGTCTTGGCATCATCAACAACGTTTCAATTGAAAGACTCACAACGTTATACTAACACCAACATAGCTATGGGAGTTCTTTCCTCGTTACCATACTCAGAAACACACGGTTTATCTTATGACAAGAACAGTAGCTCTGTTACACCGTCACAGTATCAGACACAATCGTACAGTATTGTCACGACGATTTTGAACTTGAGTAATCATTATTCCAAAGTTCCGTTAGGATCTGGACATACAGCGATAAGTTTGGATAGTTCCAGTATTATGGCTACATATATGTCTAACACTATAGATAAACAAGATCAAATAACTTCAACTCCATTGATTCCAGTATCGTCCACACATCAGCTAGTGTTGCCTTCTGTGTCTAGTGATGTTGTGTCTCATCAACAGATACTAATTTCTGAGGAAGCAGAAACTAAGAAATCAACAAAAAGGTACACAAGCAGTGTTGTTGTACCCACTGTCAATCAAGCTTCCCTTATATCACTTAATTCATTATCGGGTTTAGCTGCAATTGTTTCTCCATCCAGTGGCTTCGTTAAACAAACAAACTTTATCTTTGTTTCTCCAACCAGTGTTGTACATAGTAAGAATTCAAAAGTCGACGAGGCAGAGGATATTTCCAAAGAACGACTTTCCTCATTGCTAATTCAACCGACAACGACTTTAGGTGTGGCCATGATGAGCCGGTTTCTATCAACGAGTTCTCCAGCAACAGACGAGCCAATGTCGAAGATTCCCGATGACCAGACGTCTGCAGCAGGTAGGAAGCTATTAACATTGCTTACTATCGATGGCAGGCCGAGGTAGAGGAGTGGATAAATGATTCCAGTTTGCAGGCGAAGTCTGGGGGTAGGGGTGTAGAACTTACTGTTACGGGTCAAACATGTACACAAAATCAAGTATTTTTTGAGTAAAGGAAGATCGCATGCTGGGTGGTTAAATTATTGTATGCCTATAATAGGACTATGAAGACTAAGTCTTTATCGATATTTTGCGAGTTACATCTGTAAACGATAATAATAAAATCATAACTAAAGTCTGGGTTTGTCCATTTTCCCAACGACATTTTCACAAGCATGCCAACTGTATGCTGGAATAGGGGTGATAGTCATGGATTAAAGACGTTTTTAAAACTAATAAAATATGTTGACGGATATTTATGATTTTAAAAAAAATTTCTTATGAATGGGAGGTAAGAAAGTGTAAAAAAATCCAGTATGAATTATAGTCTCTGGAAAATGAGGAGACAAAGTTGGTTTGTTTAACGACACCACTGCAGTATATTGATTAGTAATCAACGGCTGTTATATGTTGGACATACGGTTATATCGACACATGGTCTTTGATGAATCCTGTTGTCGTCACATAGGGTACTCTTACCGAATAACAGCAAGGAGCCTTTTTATGTGCACTTTAGCACATGTATACATGTATAGGACCAATATTGCTACCACCGTTATGAGCGAATATTTGAATTATAACTGCAATGAAATGAACTTTATTTAATTATAAACCATAGACTAGTAAGCCCTAATTATATTGTAACGATCGTTACAATATAATTACTAGTCTATGGTGCTTACAATCGCGTTCGTGTACAATACCGAAACCAATGGATGCTAAGACAAAGACGTGAACACTATACCACTAAATCACAACTGAAAAATTGCAAATTTAATTATGGGAAAGAAAAGGACTGCATTTTTTTTAAAATCTTTAGAAGCAAATTGATTATTGTAATCAATAGTATGTCACATTGTTATTAGATTTACTCGTACCGCATAGCCAGTTTTTGTATGCATGAAAACCCGCATTTCCCCATTCCCCCACCCCACTTCCTTTTAAATACGACGTTTACTTGCAGCACCGGACGAGGTCTACAACCCATGTTTGGACATTAACATCATGACTGAATTCATCCCACAGTGCCTGGACTACTTCAGCCAGATTCCAGAAACAACGGACACGATCGAAAAATGCCAGTAAGTTAAATACCAGTAAATGAGAACGTTAAAAGAGGAAACTCGCTGCTTATTACTAAGCAGCAAACAATAATGGATCTTTTATATGCACTCTTCCACAGTCAGGATAGTAATTAATACGAGCTTATATCCATTTAAGGTCCAAGCACGTCTGTCATGGTCACGCGGTCCAGTTTCCTTGACTGCCTGGCTAGGACAGTAGTTATTATTAGTATAAGAAATGAAACCCTCTACTCCCATTTGATAAACAACGATGTGTATCTTATATGCACTTTTCAACAAACAGGACAGTACATACCACGGTCTTTGTTACACCATTTGTGGACACTGAGCCTTGTGCTCTCTCTGGGTTGGAACTGGTACTGGGATTACCAGTCTTAAGTACGATGCCTTAACAGCTGTGTTACGGAGAGGTCGGTCGTATAATATATCACGCTATGGCACATAAATAATTTAATTATATTATACGATAAACATGTGAGACAAAATGTCCAATAAGACTGAGTATGTGCGCATTTTCCTTTTGCAGTCCGTTTTTCCTACCGATGCCGGATATGTGTGAGATTTTGTCTGAAAAAATTATAAAATTGGTTTGTTTAACGACACCTCTGGAGCTCATAGGTTAATAGTCCTTGGCTAGCGGATGTCAAAGATATTATTATGTAGACACATAATCACAGAAGAAGACCACGTCCGTTGGGTAATTTTACAGACATGGTCTTAAAATTATGTGCACTTTCCAACAGACAGAATAGCATACACTGCAGTCTGTGCTGTATCAATCGTGTTTAACTGGCGTGATCTCGGTGATGCAATACTTCTTTTAACAACTCTTACGTTAATCTGTATAGGAATGTCTAGCTTACATATAGAACCGTGTGTCGTGACTTGGCTCAGTGTCTGTGCTACAGGAAATAATATTAATAATTTCAGACATTTCCTGGCTGGCGTCATCTGTGTGACTGATTACTACTTCAACTACTCAGGGCAGCAGTGTTCCGAGTCCGAGATCCGAGCCTTCATCCGACAGCACGCTGGACTGTTCGGAAACGCACTCCCTGGATTCAACCCTCTTAAGTGTATTGTCTGAACAATGACAGCCTAGACGTGACCAGTATCAGTGAATAGTATTATAAACCAGTCTTAGCTCTAACTGACCTATTATGAGATCTGAAAAAGAGCCAAGGCTATAAACAACTATGTCTTGCTTATACTGGACTGAATTGCTAGAATTCAACTAGTGTTGAAAAAGTATGTCTAGCTCTCAGCCTTAGACGATAATATTCATCCAGACGAATCATCCGGATAGGCCTATACACGCAACCAAAGTTATGAACAGAGTACAACCAAACTTTAACCTGGGAGAGTGAAGATGATGTTACATGTCTTTATTTACAAACATAAACCTCGAGAGCACATCATCGGTGATTTCTTTGTTGAAATATTACTAAGCCTGGAAGAAGAAGTCATAAATAGTTCAGTATCGTTATGCTCTCCTTGTGTTGTCTTGAAATACAACATTATAATTATGTACAAACCGGTGTAATAGGAAGAGAAGTCCGTAGGAATATAGGTCCGACACAATGTAAAATGCTATAGGACCTACATATATAGGAATCCTATAGTCCAAACCAGACTTTTATAAAAAATACATAGGTTTATTGAGCTTTTTCTTACATTAACTCTGGGACTTGTAGGTAATGTTTTATTTTATGGATCAGACTACTAGTATTTATTTTATTTCTTAAATACTTTTTTTTTATTTAATCCATTTTGTTATGATATAATAAGACTTACATTCCGGCCGGACTTGCGGTCCTTTTAAACCTAAAATACCACTTTATATGTACATAGCGGAAATAATACACTCTATAGAGAAGCAACCAGCTTCCTTCACACTTAAAATAATTATATTAGTTAAAACATTTTAACTGAAACATTGAAAATGTAAGATTAAACGTGATAAAATATTTAGCTAATGCACTTTGGTAGGTATGTTTTAGCAATAACATACTAGTAATTATTGGGAACGATTATCTAAAACGAGTTAACTAAAACGTTTTAATTTCTGTAAATGTAATTGCAGCTACAGCCTTCTACTTTATAACCGTTCATTCGGTATATTAATGTTCAATATAAGAGTATTTTACTGCACCTGTTAAACTCAAATCCGAAATAAACAAATTGAAAATGATTCATATATTTATGTATCGGAAAAATAGAAGAAGCCTTCACATGCATGCATGGTATAAAGTGTGATATGTTCTCATTTATTAGAGAGCTCTATCACACGAGAAGAGCCTATCAAAACATCTAGTGAGATCTATACTTAAATAATGTATGCGTTTCTTTTGGAGTTTTGTATAATATACATATTATGGGTATACTACAAAACATAAGACAGCGTACGAATGTATATTTGTTGTAAAAAAATGTATATACATGTAGTTATATGCGTATGTATGTAAGCCTGTACGCGTGTTGGTATCTACCACTTTTGCATAAATACAATTTCTCTATATATTCTCTTTGTGTATAAACATATATAGCCAAGCTGTGAAACCATCATGTGTAATTATGTTAGCTTATTACGTTTTATTTTTATTTGGCGTGTTGACGATTTGTAACCGGTTGTAAAAACAAAGCGAAATAATACGTCATTGATGACGTGCGATGTTATATTTTGACATGCGATACGCATATAGTTTAGTTTTGTTATTCCATATAATCAGTATTGCATTGTGTATATTTCTCTGATCACGAGTTCTATGTGTGTATACATGTACATACGAAAACAACTTGTAATTTGTCAAAGGATAGTCATGTTTTGTCATTTCCAGAAGAATGATATTTCATTTGAAACACAATTTTTATAGTATGAAATAAAGTTAATATACCAAAACTGGTTCGCGTTTTTTCTCAGTTATTCTATATATTATAGTTTACATGTACATGTTATATCCACTATAATATAGTATAGCATGTACATGTAAACTGAAAAAGCCACATACCCAATGGTGAATAGTGTACAAAATGAAAATACCCAATGCTGAACAGTGTACGCATTCAAATTACACAAGGCTGGATAGGGTATGAAATGAAAATCACACTGCTAATAGTCCCTATAAAAATATACTCTATGCTGGATAGTCTATGAAATAAAAATACATACCGCATTAGTCAGTGAAATGAAAATAATCAGTGCTAGATAGCCAATGAAATGAAAATACACACTGCCAATAGCCTACGAAATTAAAATACTCAATGCTGGGTGATCTATGAAAAGAAAATACACAATGTTGGATAGACTATGAAATGAAAATAATCAACGTTGGTTAGTCTATGAAATAAAAATACTCAATGCTGGGTAGTCTATGAAATGAAAATACTCAATGCTGGGTGATCTATGAAATGAAAATACACAATGTTGGATAGACTATGAAATGAAAATAATCAACGTTTGTTAGTCTATGAAATAAAAATGCTCAATGCTGGGTAGTCTATGAAATGAAAATACTCAATGCTGGATAGTCAATGAAATGAAAATACCTAGTTAAATAGTCTACGAAATAAAAATACTCAAGCCTGGACAGTCTTGGAACTAAGAACATTCAAATATTGAGAAAGTGATTAAAAATACGATCTTTGCTAATACGGTACTTAAACATTATCCGCGGAGTATTTAATTAAACGAGGAGGGACAAACGATCAATCTCACGATGTACAGGTTTCAATTACTGGATGATAAATTACAAGTAACTAAATGTCCTTTTGTGAACACTAGCTCTTAAAACATTTGCAGGACACCGGTGCTAAAAACCAAAACTTTATCACTGCGTAGGGATACTAGACAACCAAGGCAATTGTATTTAAATAATTTTAAGAGCCGTTTTATGATAGTCGCTAAACGTGTACAGTGTGACAACGAGACTACCGCTTCATTTATATTAATCTTTTGTCAGTCAGGGCTTTAATTAGCTGCGCAGAGATCATTTTACCAGCAATGAAAGCAGTATTTCGTGTCAGGGGAGAACATTTATCATGGCGGCATAACAAGCGTCATGGCAGACCAGGTAGCAGCGGTGTCCTTTGAAGGCATGAAACCGGAAACAGGCGGATTTTCAGTCGACAGACCACATTTCATCCCGCTTCAAGGAGGCATTGCGTTAAGACATTACCACCCTTGTTAGTATACAATTTATAGCGACGATCTTGCCACTAAACTATGATATATTAAGAAATAAAAAGGGGAAGTTTATCTTTCTCAGTAATATAATTTCATGAATATATGTACGTATATACTTCAGGGGCCTGTTTCACAACACATCGTAAGTCTAGTTTACGACTAGTTGTGGACATAAACGTAAGTAGAGAAATTTCGATCTCTAACTGTTAGTGATACGACTATTTTTTAAAGTTGAGACGTCATGGGTTTTTTGGTAATTTGTGACGTATTACCCGAGGATGCTATTCATTCTTGGACACAAGTATGTTTAATTATATTTTAGGAAACACTTTTTGTCACAT
>JAULBR010089040.1:0-12607 GCA_032355825.1 Melanodrymia aurantiaca
ATTATTATTATTATTATTATTATTATTATTATTATTATTATTATTATTATTATTATTATTATTATTATTATTATGTACGATGAGCCACGATATTTGAACAATCCCTTGCAAACAGCATCTCTTATTTATCTGCTTTGTGTTATTGTTCAGATCAGTTATCAATTATTCCACAATAGTCAGAACATACTTTTTAAAGTGAAGTCAACCTAAATAATTTCACAATAGGCAATATAAAACGGGTTCGTGTGTTTGGTGAGTTCTATGTATGAGATGTTGATTATATTCAGGGGCAAGAGTCATGATCGCGTGTAGAAATCGTCAGAAGGGGATGGAAGCCGCTAACGATATTGAGAAAATAACGGGCAGACAACCGCTAGTGAAGATGCTGGACCTCGCATGTCTGGATTCCGTCCGGTCATTCGCAGACGACATCAACAAGAGCGAGGACAAACTGGACATCCTCATCAACAACGCCGGTAAGCAACTCACAAAGACATTAGCCGCATGTGACACTCATAGCTCATATCTATTTTACATTGGTGACAATACAAACCTAAATACAGTATTCTACTGCGTTTGTTGCAGGTGTAATGGGGATATCTTCCCGGAGTGTTTCCAGTGACGGCTACGAGCTTCAGTTTGCCACAAACCATTTAGGTCACTTTCTATTGACCAATCTGCTTCTTGACCTTCTGAAGAGGTCAGCTCCTGCTCGAATTATCAACGTATCTAGCAAGCTTCATTCTGGTGAGTTGCTCGAATTATCAACGTATCTAGCAAGCTTCATTCTGGTGAGTTGCTCGAATTATCAACATATCTAGCAAGTTTCATTCTGGTGAGTTGTTCGAATTATCAACATATCTAGCAAGCTTCATTCTGCTGAGTTGTTCGAATTATCAACATATCTAGCAAGCTTCATTCTGGTGAGTTGCTCGAATTATCAACATATCTAGCAAGCTTCATTCTGGTGAGTTGTTCGAATTATCAACGTATCTAGCTAGCTTCATTCTGGTGAGTTGTTCGAATTATCAACATATCTAGCAAGCTTCATTCTGGTGAGTTGCTCGAATTATCAACGTATCTAGCAAGCTTCATTCTGGCGAGTTGTTCGAATTATCAACATATCTAGCAAGCTTCATGCTGGTGAGTTGCTCGAATTATCAACGTATCTAGCAAGCTTCATGCTGGTGAGTTGCTCGAATTATCAACATATCTAGCAAGCTTCATGCTGGTGAGTTGCTTGCGTTATAAACCTAACTAGCAAGCTTCATACCGGTGAGTTGTTTGTGTTATCAACTATGCATCTACATGTAAGCTTTATACCAATGAGTTGCTCGTATTATCAACGACATATCAAAATTGTATACCAGTGAGTTGCTTGTATTATTAACCTAACATCCAAGTTTTATAGCAGTGAGTTGCTTTGATCATAAATGGTACATTCAAGCTTGATATCAGTAAGTTGCTAGAATGATAAATGTAACATCCAAGTGAGTTGTTAGCATTACTAACATGTGATACCAGGCTTATACCGGTGTGTTATTCGTATAATAAATGTTTCAAACCAGACATAATTATACCAGCGAGTTTCTGATCGTAGTATGAACATGTCAAACAATGCTTATACCAGGAGTCGCCTCGATTCGGTTTATTTCTGACTAATAATACGAATTGCTTATTTCAGGTGGAAAAATCAACTTTGATGACATCAATAGTGAAAAGAGTTATGGCCCGGTAAAGGCTTACAAACAGAGCAAACTGGCGAACGTCTTGTTCACTGGGGAACTGAGCAGACGCCTACAAGGTTTGGTCAATATTAACATGGTGACTAGAACACAATATCTATTGCCAAGCTACATGTATTTTAGCATTTTTTTAAACATTCATTTAGTTGGTTATAGCATATGTATGTGATTATATCTCACTGAGAATCTGTCCTGGACCGTCACGATTGTGTTATAGTAGGAGAAGGAAAACCTACATGTAGTACAGTAATCATATTGATAAGCAGCAAGATACTTTTAGGTACGCTTCCCCACAGACAGGATGGCACAAATCATGACCTTTGTTATGCCAGGCACTGTTTGGTGTATGTTGCATAGTACAGCTACCCAATGAGATTGGATGAACACTTTCCATGGGTTGGATCTTGTGTAAATGGACTAGAAGTCCGTAGGAATATAGGTCCGAAATAATGAATAGTGCTATCGATCCTACATACCTACAGGATTCTTAGACCAAGCCAGACTTGCGTAAATCATATACACGCGTAATTGTATTAGTGTTCTCACGCTGCGATATGTCGCAACGACATGGCGCATACGATTGAGTTGTACCGTGAGAACCCCTGAATCGTAAAGATTTTAGTTGTGAACGACAAGTCGTGGCGTAGTCGGAACGATTGGAACATTTCCTATTTTCAGATGACAAATCGTAAGCTCTTCAACAATGTCTAGTAAAGAGTTCTGTCCCTTTACAGTTGTCGTCTGTCCAAATATGTTACTCGGGTCGAAACCAAAATGTTCGTTTACTATTACATAGACCAAGAATCGTTATAGAATTTGCTGCGTAATATTTATTCCAAAAGACACAACATACTGTAATAGGTAGTGAGGTGAGATATGGTTACCCTTACATTATACGTTCTGTTGCTGCAATAGGTAGTGAGGTGAGATATGGTTACCCTTACATTAGACGTTCTGTTAATGTAACAGGTAGTGAGGTGACAGTGAACAGTTTACATCCGGGCGTCATCTCGTCCGACCTGCACAGGCATTTCGAGAACGCTGTTCCGTGGTTGCTGAGGCCGATAGCAGTTCCGATATTGTACGTCGTCGAACTGCTCTTCTTCAAGTCACTCGACCAAGGCATTCAGACGACCGTCCACTGCGCTGTACATCCACAACTTAACAACATCACTGGACACTTTTTCAGGTGAGTTCACTTCGTACATGAATTCACAATCGAACACGCCAATAGATCGTTGCATGGTGCAAAATAACATTTCAAACTGAGTCTCTGTTCGTGTGTAATAATATTATAGACGATATCTATATTAAATAGATGAGCTATTAAACCCAATTGAACTAATTTTCATTTGTCACAAGCTTTAGCGAGTGACGAAAATGAAACTTATTTAACCATGGTAGCGAGTTTAATATTAGTTTTTAACTGTTATAGTTCTCCAGACGTTTCATTGTGAAACGCTTTTAAAGACCTACATGTATTTCACACCGATGTAATATTGAAAATAATGTGTGACTTCAATGGAACTGGAACAGGGTGAGAACATACGAACCATTACTTGATATATTTCTTTTTTCTTTGTCTTGCCTAGCGACTGCCGCGTGCAAGAGTTGTTACCTCACGCCAGAGACGTCAAGGTTGCCAAACAGCTTTGGGATCTCAGTGAAGACATGGTCAATCTGCATCAGCCAACAAACCATTGACCGTGTTTTCTTAACTCTTACAACTTAAACAGTCGCCATAATGTCCCCCAACATCATGTTCGTACATTGTGACGTGTATTAAGCAGTCAACTGTCACAATAGGCGACTGTTTCTCCTTTAGATGGCTGCTTAAGACGGTCACCAATAGCTGGTCTAAATAACACACACCACCAATTTGTCACTTGAGCCCTCATGGTAGTCATGGAGATTGCGAGTCTGGCCACAATTGCAGAGTTCGGTCCCGGAGAAAAGACAACGTGAAAGACTAGGCAGACAATTGGAAACACATACCTGTCAACTCCCACACATTTTCTGTGACACTCGGAAACATTTGGACACGACCAACATATTACAATATCATGAATATTTTCATCAGCAAAAACGTGATTGTTCTCACTTTAATTTCATAAAATTAATATGTATTGTATATTTTTGTCTCATTTGCAAGCATAAAATTTAATATTAAATTATATTTATACATTTCTTGTCTAACTCTCTATACATAATTATCTATATGCATATCATTGTAGATAAAAATGAAAATGAAAATATAATTTTGTTAAATTTAATATTAAGAAATAATTATAGTATCACCATACCTATTGCTTAAAGCCTACATTACAAACTATTTTCTGAGGAGAACTACATCCCACCCTCCCCACCCTAGCCACCAAGAAACATTGAGCACAATGCGGTACTCCTGATCCATAATTATTATATCTCACTCATTGTGAAGTAGGTCTACAGGTGTGGTGTATACGTGTCGCAATAGTTGCTTCTCTGTAGGTCTACAGACCGTTGATGCCAAGTGGATGCACATTGCATATAGAATGACGACAGCGCTATGAACTCGTGAAAGAACTTACCTGCACGAAATACACGGCGCTGCTGTAAATCTTCACCTCATGAACCTGCCCTAAAATAATTATTATAATTGAAGACTTCGCCAAATTGTTTCCGACATAAAGAGAATTTTTATATTAGGGAAGATGGTGTCATCCCCTTTGTTAATGCTGCTGAGAATACAATGCAAAGATCGATGTATGAAGCTGTTGTTGTACTATCGATTGCCTCTTTAACTCTAAACCTGGTGTCATATACGCACATAATGCCTACTACATGCTGTTATTTAGTAATAATAATAAGGTCATTGACTGGATTGTCTGCTCTTCCCGCTCAGCGACTCGATCAAGAGCAGGTAATCCAGTGTACATAGCATCATTCCTATAGCGGAGAGCGGTTTGCCTGAGGTTGATGGATCTATGCTCCTCTTTAAGGTTATTTCCCTTTCCAACCAGCGATCCAAGACTCGTCTATAAAAGGCCGTGGTATGTGCTATCATGTCCTTGGGAAGGTGGGCATAAAAGGTATCTTGCTATAATACGAAGAGTAGCTTATGTGGCGGCAGCGGGTTTCCTCTGTGATCAATTGTCGATGTAAAATAATGTGCGTGGGACATCCAATAACCGCTGATTAATAATCAATGTGTTCCAGTTGTGTCGTTAAGCAAACTACCACCCACCCCCTCGCCTTACTCGTTTCCATCTCCTGATCCGCCGTGCGAATCCAACGTAACTTCCGGAGCGCCCGATTCTCGGTGAGTTCACAAGAAAACAATCGGCTCTTGGTGGATTACAGTTCGTTTTATGCTTGCAATAATTATTATTATCTTCACAGGTGTCTGTGATCAAATCAGCTTTGCATGAGATCGATGAATCTATCCTCCTTAGTAAACTTATTAGAATTGTTGTTTTTTCCCCTTTTCCAACCAGATGTCTAGAGACCATTGATTATTTAATCATCGTATCTAACAGGTCTGAAAGCGCGGTTATTTCGACACATGGAATCTGAAGGATTCTGCAGCCGGCACATAATGTAGTCTGCTTTGACAGCACCATAACAACCTTTGTATTAATCAGTTTTCTACATGCGCCACTCACAGCACTTCCTTGTGACGTAACAGACGAGCAATGTAACGCTTCAAGTGAGTCCTCTGGGGAGGATCGATCAGTTGATTTGAGGCCGGTGCTTCAGCCACAGGGATAGTTACCGCTTCATGCTGCTAATCATTATTATAGCTAACATTCTTGAATGAAAAAGCAGTACAATAATTACACAGCAATCAAACTCTGTTCAACACACATCTCGTGAAATGTCCTCATCAACGGTTATCTCTGGCTTAATATTGAATTACCACTTAATTAGTTGACCTTTGTGTTACGTCGTTACCGACCAAAGGATAATGTGGATCCTCCAATAACAGTAAGTGGCAGCCGATGACCTGACAAGCACCTTGTTCTCTCGCATACCACGGCACAGACAAGGCATTATCGGGTCGTTCTACAAGACTGAAGCGGTGCACACTCCCGCCAAAAGGCTAATAGTAAATTATTTATCTTCGTTCTCGCGTTTCCTTAATTCTACTGCCGTAGCTTGAAATGTAAAAGTACAACATCGTCATTCCATAATGGAACATATTTTACTAATGCATTACACTGACACCCAGTTAAGTAGCCGATGTCTTTTTTCGTGCTCATTATTCATGTATTACACTGTTCCAGCTACAGGCGTCAATATGCTCTAATGTTCCAATCAAAGTGTATCGCCAAATGCCAACTCGATTCTATAATATCCAGTTGAATTTTTCAAAAAAACAAATTGAGGAAAGAACCAATATTTCCGACTGTGAGATGGGTGTAAGTGCTTAAACCAAACGAAGGATGTTTTAAAGGGTGCTGAAAGCAAAGCACACATCACTCTAGAGCCGGTGTAATGGGAATAGAAGTCCGTAGGAATATAGGTCCCACAGAATGTTAAATGCTATATGACCTACATACCTAGGAATCCTAGTCCAAACCAGACATTTATAAAACACTTATTTTTATTGCAAGTCCCGTAAAAATGCACGACCGGTAGTATCGTAGTAAAATTATAATTGGTTGATATAATAATATACAGATGAAAGTGTATAGAATGAAACAAATAGCCTAATCCATAAAACGTGATATCCAAGAGTTAACGTAATACAAAGAATCCTAATGTGATGTATCCAAGACTAGTTATAGGAGATGTGTAGATATTATAGGCCCCGTAGCATTATACATGCGTTCAAACTATTATTCCTACGGACTCGTATTCAGTTTAATTTGGGATGACAATAATTATGCTAAAATAGTACGCTATAATTATAATAGACCAATCCATGCTCTACTCGCCAATCTCGATCCTGAACGGAAATCTAGTTGGCCGCATTGTCTCAAGACGAGGTTATCCGCCTCGGGAACTAACCCGCTCGTAGTACGCAAAGTATGTGACGTAAACAGGCCGACTGAAAGGACGCGTTCAGAACACAAATAATACCAAGTACTCAAAGTGTCACATACAATCCTAATTATATAATATATTTTTGTTTATATATATTATGTAATTGTATGTATTTTATATCATTTGTTATCTTTTTGTACTATGTATTTTATTATGTATAAATGTTTTTAAGTGTCTCATAAGCCTACTTAGGCTGGGTGACAATACATGTTTTAACAAATTGTTATTTTTATGAGTATTGTCATGTGACACTGAAATAAACAATAAACACATATATACTATTGTTCGTGGTTATTCCCCTTATTTATTAAAAACATAGGAATTCCTAACCTTTCCCCGCCCCCTCAAAATACTAATCACCCTTTTTATTATAATCCTCAAATAACAATTCCATAATATGTAAACATCATTACATAAATTGTCTCTTAAAAGAACTTGTTTTGTCGTTTAGATTCCTTTCCTTTTTCCAGTATACCAGTCTCCATAGCACTGTTGTGAACGCATTGGGCTTAAGGCTGATAGGTACTGGGCTCGAATCCCAATCGTGGCTTAGGGTGTTTTTAATGTCAGTACTGGCTGCAACCTAGAGCGCTCGGCAAGTCTCAATGTGTACTATCACTTACACTGATCAGTCCATAACTGGTATAACAAAGGCCGTGGTGTGTAATGTTCTGTCTGTGGGGGAAAGTACATATGTATATATAAGATCCCCTGCTGCTTATCAAAAACTAACACTAATTTAGGTCGAGGCAGCAGGACTGTGTTCAGGACAGATGTGCTTGAACCGTAACTGTATATAAGCACGTAAATACATTGTAGCTAATACTTTTAGAGTGACCAGACATCAGTGGATTTTTTAAATATATATGTGTACGGTATACACAGTGACAATTATAGCTCAATAATTATAGGAGAAATATTTTCAATTATTATGTCGCTATGATTTTAGATGAAACTTGTGAAATTACATCACTATTTCGTCTTCGAGCTGCAATACTACCATCCTTTTTTGAACAAATGATTCATTATTACTTTTTTCTCTCACACATACATAAATTCATCCATTCTATCATTACAATAGTCAATGCTATAGAACTTTGCCAAGTACATGTATATTGATTGTCGGTTTTTTATTTCGTTTGTAATATAACGAAAGCAATAATTGTCTTTTGATCGTTCTTTGCCAAATGGGTTACTTCTTTTATTCATTGCTATTGTCAGTCAGATGACATACATAGCCTAATGACTTTGTAGCGCCAAATAAATAGGTCTTATTGTGTATGTGCTGTTAAAGGGACATTGTAGTATTTAAGATATATTTCACCGTATACTTGTGCACGAAATTCTATTGTACTGTGACAGTGTGTTTTTGAGAACACCTGATAGTGGCATCATTGCAGATTTGGCTGTGATTAGAGTTTACATGTCATCTCGACATTGTGGGCATAATTGCTTAGACTGTCTTGCGCTGCGATGAGATTTTGACAATCCTACGTATTTTGATGTATATGTTGAAGTTATTTCGTGAATTAACGTACGAATGTAAGACTATTTGAATGACGTGTCGTTGGATGTCTGAACACCGATGTGTGAGACTGGCATGGCGTTGAATAAACAATCCCTGAAAGAGATTATGATGATACATTAATTCCAATTTACACTCAAAAGAACTACAGGTCAAATTGCTTCAGTTACTGTTTAATTAGAGTAAACCACATGTTGATGGGCATGTGTCTTACAATACTAGATAAGTAGCAACTATGGAATATGGAAAAGAAAATCAACCTTAGTTTCCGCTATATCGATTATCTTGTAATGTTTAATAAGAGCTAGATAACAAATCACTTTAAATTGATCAATGCACCAACGTTTATATAGAGAAACAACCGGAACTACATCATTAGTTTCATATCTCTAAAATCAGATCGATAATAGATTCCATATAAAGTTCAACAAAGGGGTGATTTACACAGAAAGAAAATTCTAAGTACAATTAAATAATTGTTACCGTACATGATTGGTTTTCGAAAAAACATAATAAGAATAACAATGGCGTTTATCGTATTGGACAAATCAATAAATATTGATACAATTAAGGTTGGTTTAATGAACTAGCGATGAAATTATATCTGTGAATTTGATATATTTTAAATGTTAGTCACACATGGAATCAATATAGGATAATAGTGGAAATTATACGATGAAATATAAACGTCAAAACTAGTAACATAGCCAAATGCGTATATCTGCACAAGGTAGGGTGATAGGGTGATTATGACGAAGTTGAGCATATTCTGCCCCACCCATCGTCACAGCCATTTAGATGTTTTGTTATCAAATTGGTCAAATCCGGGTATTGCGTCATCAGTATGAATAAATGCGGTGTCAGGGGTGTCGTTTAGATTTCAAGCGTTGAAACGTTGTACATGCTGCTGGACCTAAATGTCAAAACACTGACATGTTCTATGGTAGACATTCAGAGGCTGTTTCGCAATATGACGCATCATTGAAACAGATGATGTCTGACGCAATAGCTTAATTTGACCTGTTTGACGTGTCATCTTTCGATAAAGACCGCTTACGACAAGGTGCGACAGATGGAGCATGACACGCTCGTCTTTTGCTTTGGCAGTGATTCGTTCCATCTCTACTTGGTCGCAATCTCCCGTCCACTCTGACTTATGCAGAGTTCAGCATTTGGCCATGTTAATGTTTTGTCAGTTAGATTTAAAAGGAACTTTCATTTAAAATATAAAATTATTTCTGTATTAATTGGTTTGAGTTTAATCGTTAACTACGCAAATCAAATCATCAACGCTAAGTGTAGGTGGAGTTCCTTCACAATAGTTGTCAGATACGCACTATAACTTTGTCATAATACTAACAAGTAACGATTGTGTTCGCGATTATTGTGTGATATGTTTGAAAGTAGCACCGGTGATATTTGTATTTTGTTATATCACTGTTACGCATAGTCCATTCATCTCGTGTCATGCGCATTACATATTTTTTTAATTAATCAGTAAAATGAATGTTATCGCCCCCACCAATCACAACGCAAACACTGAATATGTCACATACTTCTGTGAACGGCATTTAACTCATTCCATCATACTCTCACAACTAGTCATGGCCCTGCCATTATCAGTTCACATCTGCAGACATGGATGCATCATACTAGCCATTCTACTGACATAATCTTCACGAGGAGGAAAGAACAAAGATTGTGATAATTGAATATTGTCTCCTGTGAACCATCTCTCCAGGTTAAGAAAGTTGCAGGCAATGATTGCGTGAGCATTTTTTTAACAGGAGCGATATGTTTCACACTCTTGAAAAATAACCCAGGGATATTGCTACGGTTCTGGTTTTTTAGTTACGATGTTATTGGACAGTTGATGATGGAATAATGGATTTGCTGAAGACTACCTCTGCTTGTCGTATGGTAAAAGTGCAGAGATAATATCAAAGTATTCGTAGAGCAGATGAAAATACAACAAAGATGGCAATTCTGAGTAGGGACCATAATTGTGTTTATATTAAAATAAAAAAGAGGGGTTGGGATAGATGACTAACACAATTCAGCCAGGGTGTTTCAACTTCCCCACCCATGAGCACATTGGTTTTGAGTTTTTCATGGTTACATTACTTTAGAACGTGATCAAAATTCATTATGGTTGTTTGTCGTGAAAGTAAGGACATATAATAAGCGGTACACAAGTGATAATAATGATGACTGTCAGATGATGATGAAAACGTTTTGTATATGTAAAAATAACTTTATGATTAATAAAAAACACAAACAATAACTCACAAAGTAAGGTATTGCATCAGGCATGACCTGTGTCAATGTGGCGACATATCATTAAATAGCCTCTGAATATCTACCACAGAACTTTCTGAACGTTTTCACCAGTCCATGGAAGGTATACACAACATCTGAGCCAGAAGGACATGGCATTGCTTAAAATCAGAATATAATGCATTAAAGTATCTGGGAAGTTGTGATATGTAGACACCATATTATGTTGGAGCAGATGGAATATTGGGCGACATAAAAGGGACATTGACTATTTGAAAGTTGAAGTCATTCCTTTTACCATACAGCTTCGTGTCGTTTTGAATCTCTATTCAAAGATTAAGGTATGAAACATATGTTCTACTTTCTGTTGTATGCTTGATTTCCGATTGGTGAATAAATCCGCTATCCTACTATTATATGTTATCAATCAGGAAGTCCAATATTTCACACAGGTATTTCTTTGTGACCTTATGTCTAGACTTGCTTTTGTTCTTCACAAACTGTCCAGATACACGGAAGATGGTACATGTAATATAAATATATCTTCGTTCATCGTATTTAATTAGAAAAGCCCCATTGATTGAGGAATGAAGTTTTCTTTAATTTTGTCATGGGCAATTGTAGTCAATAACGTTGAAAAAAAATCCGAGTTTTAACACTGGTGGACGTAGCTCTCTTAAAACGCTGATGCTAAAACGTGTCTTAACAACAACATCAACACACTCCCAAAACGTATTTGAGTAAAAACAAGGAAAACGCATGTCTAACCTTTCTCCTCGACCAGTTGCTAAATTATGTATTTAGAGTAATGATGGACAATGGTATCCATCCGCATGCCCCCAACAATATAGTCCTCTTTTGATCACGTAATTGTTAATATTTATTTTACCATTGACATTGCGTGGCTATTTTTCGAAGACGTTTTATGTACGATGCCATTTTCCCTTTTGCATTGAACTGCTTTCCTCCCACATTAATTATTCATAGGATAGCTCCTGATAAGTGTATTGCGATGTTCAAGATATGGATTACAATAACGAAACTTGTGGCTAGAAGTAGAATATCTGCCTGTGGCGGGATGGGTCGAGGGATCAATCCTCCAAAGTGCAAAACATTTTATGGGCATTTTTTCCGTTCCAGCCAGCGATCCACGACTGGTTTATCAAATTCCGTGGTGTGTGTATCCTGTCTGGGATATTGCACATACAAGATCCCTTGCTTTTATTCGATGAAGAGTAGCCTATGTGGCGGCTGCGTGTTTCCCTCTGTGATCATGTGTCAATATAACCATGCGTCTGACGTCCAATAACCGCTGATTTATAATGGATGTGTTCTAGTGGAGTCATTAAACAAACTTTATCACGAAACCCGACAGTTTGATGTAAGAACAATTTTCTAATTCAATCCAGATAATACCAATCTAAACGACAAAACATTGACCTGGCCAAATGCGTATCTCAGCACAAGGCAGAGTCGGAGGGATATAGCGATAAAGTAGAGATGGCATGTACTATTGAATCACTGCCAAAGTAGTGACGATACCAGGTGTTCGTGAAATTTGTTAGGATGATCAATAAAACGTTCCACGGTCAAACCCATGGGCATGTTTGAACTATATTTAACAAAACAATGATTATCTGGTCATACCTTCACAACGTATAATTATCTTCTGTGTGAATGATAAATATACATGGCATTTTGTATTCAATGTATCAATAGTAATGATAAAAAGTAAGTCGTAAAATGGTCAACTCTATGGGCCGATTTCATATGTCTGGGTTATCTGTGGATTTTGTAAACCTATGGGTTACACCTGGTTTAAACCATGGGTGATCTCCACTGTGCATTTCACTGTGGTTTTCAATAACCTTAGTTTAACCATGGTTTACAGTTGTATTGCTACTGCACCACGGGTGTGGGTCTATGTCTAGTTTTTTTTAGCATTTTTTGTAAACCAGTGTTAAACCTAGGTTTTGACATAACCCAGTGCTACGACACCTAGAGATATGAAATCGGCCCTTTTAGCCAGGGA
>JAULBR010089051.1:0-12606 GCA_032355825.1 Melanodrymia aurantiaca
TATATGGGTACTTATACTTTGGATATGTAACTTTTCAATGCATTGACCTTATTTTACGTGTTATTCTTCCTTTAAGCAATTAGTTAGCACTTCTAATTTTGTAAATCATAAAATACAACCTACATCGCACGTAATATCCTATATGATTGTGAATCCTATATGATGTGATCCTGAATGAATGTTTCCATGTCAACCACGTTGAATCTGTGCATATTTGTTGAATCTGTGCATGTTTATTGAATCTGTTCATGTTTGTTGAATCTGGTATTATTGTAGTGTGTTTGTTTACAAATAATTCAGAGCAGACGTATAGCATTAAGCAGAGTTGTCACACTTTAAAAAGGCATGTGAAATCCTATGAATTATAAAAATATCTTTCATAGCTGTCTTTCATAGCTGTCTTTCATGGGATAACTATTGTACATGTATATATGAATGAGAGAAAAGGCAATTCCAACATGTATGGAATCTTCCTTTTTTTTAAACTTTGTCTTAAACTATTTGTCTTGTTCTTGGGTTTGGATTGCAAGCCCTCTAGCTATATCTCACAATGGTGATAGATTCTGTCAGTACTGAAAGGATGCTATATGTGTATAGTAGAAGGATGTCATCTAGTTAGGTTATTTGTAGTATTATTAGTAATTACCGAATCTCAACTTTGCTCTTTTTCTTTGTCAGATGAGAGAGATGCGGTTCAGAAGAAGACATTTACTAAATGGGTGAACAAACATCTGCTCAAGGTGAGTTATTTTCAACCAGCGTGTGCCACATATATGTAGTGTTTTAATGAATTGCTCACTGTCCTGAAACAGATTCATCATTTTCACCACTTGGACACAAGTGGGTTTTTTCATTTATATGTCTGCTGCTGGATTTGACTCCCTTAGTGCACCACAAGCCCAATTGCAATTTAAACATTGTAATACTATCTATTTACACATGATAAACAGGAGGAAACTGGCATTATTTTTAAAAGACCAACTGGTTTGGCCTGCAGAGTGGTTATGGTGTTGGACTATCAAGTGTGGACTGGCAAGTGCCATGCATATTGGTGCAGGTTTGAATCCTGCTTGTGAATCCTGCTTGTGCACATAAGTGGGTTTTTTTTCTCCATTTAAATAGATACAACTTAAGAAGGGTACTTTGTTATGAAGTAGCAAAATCAGCAGGTCATTTTTTTTTTACAAATCCTATAATTAATGTGCAACTAAGTAGCCAAATTAGTCTTCTGGTTTTAGAGTTTTAATGAAAAAAAGGTTCATGTTTTCTAGTATGATTGCGATTTGTTCTTATTACCTCTCCTGTAAACATTGCCAGTCTGTTTGTTTTCTTCCACTGGCAAAGTGTACCCAACCCATCTAGACTGAGCTGACATTTACTGACAGTGAGCTTGTCATTTACAAACGTTACAGTGAAACCTTTCTAGAAAGGACACTCAACTGACGTACAAAGAGTGGCCTGTATGAACAAGAGGACTACTACTGGCCTGCATAACACAGTGGTTAACTCACCAGGCTTAACACTGGTAGGTACTTTGTTCGAATTCCTATTGTGGTATTCATCCCAGCGTTAGTGTTCCACCACGCTCAAGGGATAGGTCTACTATCACGTACACTGACCAGTGTCCACAACTGGTGTAACAATGTCTGTGGTATGTACTGTCTTGTCCGTGGGAAAGTATATATAAAAGATCCCATGCTGTTTATCAAATAAGAGTGGTGAATTTTCCATTTCATATTTATAAACACAAACTTCTGTTCTACATGGGCAGTTGAGGCAGCTGGACTGCATGCCAAGGACACATTCTTGCACCTTATTTGCATATACATGTAAGCATGTACATATATGCTATAATTAATTTGTAAGTTCATTTGTATACCTGTATACATAAATGACATATTATGACATGACCTGGCTCTTCATAAACATCTAGTGGTTATACAATGATACCATCATCAAAGGTTCACCTGTGTTCAACAGTTGACCCTTACCACCTGCTTGGGGAGAATCACTTCAGTGAATGCAAATCATTGATATTTACATTTAGAGGTTCACGACATGCTGATGTAAAGAAATGAGATAAACATGATGGAACGTGTAGTATGTAGTATTCTGAAAGGTAAATGTTGTGATCCCCTTACTCTCACAGTCTTGCAGTGGATAAACATTTTGAAAGTATGTAGGTCATCAGGTTATGGAATAGGTCACACCTGACACTTGTCACATAATGTCACATGGATGGAGTTGAAATGTCTTGATTGATTGTTATCAAGACTACTGTTCTGCATAATAAGCTTGTTACACGTATACATACATGTGTAAATACTCTCATCTGTTGGTCATAGGGCACTGTTGTATGGAATCCTTTCACTTTAATTATCATTATCATATTTCCACATACAAGTAGGCAGCAGCTCACAGAAGTAGATATGCATACCTACATGTAGATTTTGAATGATTTCCAATAACAATTAAATATTTGCATGGAAAATGTACAGAACTGTGTGTGTAGAACATGTAGGCCTTACATTTCCAAATTTGAGATAGAATATTTTTATTTTAGGTCAAATCCATGCGTACACATTTGATAGATTATGCATTATACATTGCACAGGGACAGAAACTGGATTTAAGGCATTTAAATTCCCTTGTAATAAATCAAATTGCTTTGTTACACAGGTACGGCATACTGGCTCCTTACGTTCTTATGGCCTGGGGAAACCTCTGAATTGTTACACGTACATGCACACAC
The DNA here is from genome assembly GCA_032355825.1 of Melanodrymia aurantiaca. Lineage (NCBI taxonomy): Eukaryota > Metazoa > Mollusca > Gastropoda > Neomphalida > Peltospiridae > Melanodrymia > Melanodrymia aurantiaca. Next base: position 2,753 of record JAULBR010089051.1, read on the forward strand.
ACAGTCACACACACACACACAGTCAAACACACACATGTATAAAAATGCACGTGTTACATGTCGTGTTGTAAGAGATCCAGTGAAGCAGGCTGATGGACGGCTAACTGCCGTATTTTGTTGCGGTTTTGTATTGAATTCTCTGTGAGTCATTTGCACCTGCCCAGGATTTCACTTTAGTTAACAATTCTGTGATAGCAACTTGATAACCCTGCTGTGAGACCGATTAGTCATATACATGTCTACAGGGGAAGTCTTAAAGGGAATCTGTTATGGCTTTCTGTCATATTGTAGGTTGTGTGTTAAATCTGTCTTCCATTATGTCAATAGAAGAAACATTTTACCTGGTTAGAGAGAAGCAGTCAACAGTTTGGCAGGACCACATGATAACGATGTGGAGAGTGGTATATGCTAATTGATTTGTGTATAAACACTGTCCTTGTTTATCTACACATAATTGCATACATTTATTATATTATTACAGAAATGTCAAAATGTTCTATGTCATGGCAGCATATTCACATGTTGAAATCACCACCCTTGTCACCTACACTGTTACAGTACATGTACTAGCCAATGAATGATTAATTAATGAATTCATGTACTACAGCACTTGTTATAAGCAAACTATAACTCATTTTTACAGTGGTTTGACTTCACATTTGAAGCTCTGTTATTCAAGGTTTCATATAAATATATATACCTAGGTTAACATACATGTATATATCATTCTGTCTCAATCTAGCAGATATCAAAGACGGGTTGGGTTTCCCTGCCTGGTTATCTTCATTTGATTGATTTATATGCCAGGCAGCTAGGCACTGGAGAAACCCGTTTGTTTGAGGAGCAGCCCTCTGATAGTGGAGAACACTTTCTCTGAGTCACACAATCACCTTGACTTCATAGCCAGCACAGATTACATGTATTTGTTGACATAATATTTTACACTGAATTTATAATAGATTACACTTACCCGGTACTGTTAGCTGTACATACTGAATTTATATCAATACATATATACATGTACAGTGAAACCTCTCTAAACCAGACCCTCAGTAAACCAGAATTCCATCTAAACCGAACGTATTTCAAAGTCCCAAACAGCCTTATGTGCTGTATTTAAACCTCAGTAAACTGAACACCTCTCTAAACTGAACATTTCACTCTGTCCCAAGTGTGTTCAGTTTAGAGCCCTGGATTTGACTGTACTATATTTAGCATACTAAGTACTCTAAAGAAATATACTGAATTTATACTGATATGTATATAATTATACTTATGGGCAATCATTTTGTTTTTTTCTATTAAAAAAACCTATTAATAGCATGCAACTGAGTACTTAGCGAAATATATATATATACATGTATATATATATATACTAGTATATAGTTTTTGCTCACTGAAATGATCAAGTTAATATTTGTCCATTCTGCTATTGCCCACTCAGGTTAAGGTCAGTGGCCTATAGTTACAATACACAAGCCTTTGATGAGTAGTTTGATGTCTGGATCCACACAACCAGCAGAACCTGTTCAAGTGTGTACACGTGCAAGATAAACTCTGACAAGTCTTTCTGCTTCTTCCCCTTTATATCAATAAACCTCGGCCCACTGAAGACTACATGTGGCTCCTTGAATAGTTTCATCACAGTCTTTTGTAGTGGCTATACAATAGATCATAAATAGCAGGGAAAAAGCAGTTGGTAATGTGATTATTGATATACAATGTTTCACAATGACATACACACTACCTATATTCCATCAATATACAGTGTATATATTTGTTATTGACAATTCTTGTCAACTCAGTTTAAAACAAACATTTCGGATGCCATTATGCAATCCCAACTAAGTACAAAACGGCATCACCACTTGAGGAAAGCAGATTGTTTTTCAACATCCATTAATATAAAATTCCTTTTGCATAACTATGATGTAATACTTAGGTTATCTCCCATTTGTTAGACATCTAATATATCAGACAATTGGTCCAGAGGAATAAAATTTAAATAAACATCAAAGCACAACATCAAAGATATTTAAAAAATATTAATAGCAATTTACATATATTTACAAAGTACATGTAGAAAGATAACATATTGCAACACATACTATTAATATATATATAAATATAAAATCACAGCTTTAAGTGAACAGATAAAATTATGAAAATATACAGTTAAACATTTTATTACGTGCCGGGAAAGCGATATTCAGGGAATTATAATCTATATATGTGTATGCATGTACCCATGGGCAAATATCAAACTTATGATATCGCTTCTCCATTATGATGTCATATTTGGTAGCATTCAATTCTTAATTTCTTACATGTGTACACCAACAATAGGCTGAAACCAACCTACATTTCTCTATGTAAAACTTATCTATTATTAGCCATTTTGAACAGTACATAAAGTTTAGTTGTGTAGAGCTCGCTTTACTTCATTCACTAATGTGCTGAAATGCTGACTGACAGTCTTTAGCATAATGTATACAAGTACGTTCAGTACTTTTCTTCTTTCACAAAAGAAAAATCTAAGTTTTGTGTTTGAGATCTTTTAATGGTGGTTTTTGTATATGACCTTGGTGAAGCAATGCATGCTGGTTTTGTTGCTGTGAATGTATATTTCACGCTGAAGACTCTTTTCAATGTAATTTTCAGTCATAAATCGGTGAGCTAGAAATGAACAAGTAATATTCCATTATGTATTCCAAGCATGTTCATGTTGGTAGCCGACAAGTTAACTTCTTTGACATGTCAGGTATCTGGGATGGGCTTAGAAAACTTTTTTTTTATGTGTAATTATTGTTTTATTTTGTCATATAAGTACATAATTATAATGTCAAATACACAATCGGTACATAATTTATAAAGGTATATAATTATAAAACAGGTATAACTTCAGTAAAACAGAACTACGTGAACAATATCATACACAAGCATAATTATTATTTGATTTTCTCCATGATATAATGCATAATTGTTTAATTAGTAGTATGTAAATAGGTGGGCAAATCAAGGTTCTAAATACTTTTGAAACATAATTTTTATCTATTTTCTTTTAAAACAATAGATAGATAGATCTACAAGGTAATTATTTTTGATAATTTGTATGTCATATGAAAAATCGTTACAAATAGTAACCAGTAGCTGATAAAATACATCGTACATAAAGATTATTTTATAAGTGATGCACTTTAGATTTTTATATAAAAAATTGCAAATGATGAAAAAAATACTTTTGAAAACAATTTTAATATATTTTTTATTTGTTTAATACCGGTATGTAAAATATAAAGTAAATAATTGTATATCTATTTATACACTAATAGTAGAGCAACAAATCAAGAAATCAATTTATGACAAAATATTCCAAAATATGTTTTATGACCTATACTAACTGTTAACAGTAAAGACATACACATTTAAAGAGAATTCAGTTTACTGAGGGTCCGGTTTAGAGGGGTTTCACTGTATAATAGTTATAACTTATTTACGTGTGCTTATAACCAATTAAGATTGAAGCACATTTGTCATTGTCACTGTATATATATACGTGTTATTAAATACGGTTTAGTATATGATTTCACCGATGGTGCATTTGTCTACATATTCTTTAACTTATACATTTAAACTGTCACTCTACTTTTCTACATGTATATGGGCTTGCCAGGGTGACACAATTGCAAACGTCCAGTATTCATTCTTGTATGCCATTACCAGTTTCTAAGCAGCAAGCACACAATAAATTAATTGTTCACTTTGTTGTTTATTGGAAAAACCTTTCCTATGTTGCATATTTTGTATGCTGAGAAACCGATATTTATCTCACCTTGACTGCAGTTTATAATGTGCAGAACTTTAATACGTAATCATCATGCAAGTGTTGTATGTGCAGAAACTGAAACATGTTGCCCCGTATCCACCATCCCCCACTATCGACCATCCCCCACCATACACTATCCCCCACCATACACCATTCCCACCATACACCATCCCCCACGACACACTTACACAAGACACAAAGAGAACAGTTTATATTCAGATGTAATCTTGAGAGTAATTAGTAACATTTGTTGTGTATGAAGGAGCTTTTATTTAGTTAATTTATAATGTAGATTTTAATCTTATATATCAGCTGCAAGCTGTTATATATTTATATTTATTGCATTCTTTTCTTACGCACCTGTTTGGGAGAGTACAAAGTGAGATTTATGGCATCTGATGGTTGTCATCGATATCACCATGCAGCGTCTGTGATTGATGTAAGGTTGGTAGGTTCCGGGTTCGAATGTCAACTGAAGCATGGGATATTAAATAATTATAATACAGGTTTCAACCCAAAGTAAATGGGGAGGTGTACTACCACTTATACCAACCAGTGGTCCACAACTAATATAATGGTTTGTGCTGTTTTGTCTGCAAGTAAGTGCTTACTAAAGATGCGTTAATTGATGCTTTTAAATAGTCGAGTTGGCATGGCAGCATGCCCAGGACAGACGTGCTTAAACCTCAATTGGAAGAAGTACGTAAATAATTTAGAATTAACTAACTATAGATGTGTGACACAAATTGGAGATCACTTTAATTTTTTCTGGTTGGGTGCTCCATAGCCATAACTGTTACAATATTCAATGTATTGTAGTGCAACTTTTCAGTCTAACTTTGGTATATCTACATGTACATGCAGCTTAGTTCTCTATGAGTATATATTTATCACACTTTATATCGCACCATTATAAACGAGTCTGGCACAGGTGTGTTTGCGGGTGCAAACAGATGTGCGCCTCTAATAAGCTATCAACGACCTGCGTGTATGTAAAGTAGATATCACACCGTTTTAAATAGAGCGCTACAGGTACCGTGTGATGTACCGGTACCGCTATACGTACAGTATGTGCATAAATGTAATATATTTGCAAGAATTATAGACTACGAGATGCCTTGCATTGTAATATTGCGTTATCCATTGCGTACATTAGAAGTACTGTTACAGTACGGTACAGAAAGTTGAGTGCTGTATATGTATAAAGAGTGAGACAATTATAATTAGAGTGGTCTGCGTTTGATGGATACTCGAGTCCTATGAATGGTCTCGAGTCCTTGTGTCGGCCCTAATATTAACATGATTGCATTTTCCTCCCAGGATGTCATTAGTACATTGTGTGACTTACCATAATCATTTGACGACATTCTCTCTCTTTGTAGCCATAGACTACTGAATACTTGATTTATAAGAAATAGAATACCTGTACTACATTTATGCCAATTAGATACCGTTTTCCTTTGAAATCATGGTTTCTAAATGTTCCAAATACTGCATCCTAACATAAATAGTAGTAATCTCTAACGGTCATACATGTAGGTGTATACATGTAGTGCTCTCATGTAACTGAAATTGTGAAAACGATGACCTTAGTATATTGCTGCATGCAACTTAGCAAATAAAACTAAGTACATGTACATGTACTGACATTCTCCCGATTGCTATCAAGACCACAAACCTGTATTTTATTTTACTATCATGGTATTTTACTGTCACGTTACTTGCATTATAGCCCTGTATTTGTATAATCATTATCTGTCTCTACGTGTTTACCTGTTTTGATATTCACCTCAAGCCACAGGTATTAGTCATTTGTAGATTACACTTGTCTTGGATGGGTGCATCAGTGTTTATAGTTTTCAACTACGCATATATACAGTTGTATATTTCACCTTAATCTTGTTGTACCTCTTGGGCGTAGCCTGTTGATAAAAAATTAAATAGATCTTATTTATACTATGACATTGGACTGTGTAACCACAGTGTTGGAATGTGTGCATCATATTATCAGTTCACTAATGTTTATGTATTCGTCACTTGTTTGTACATACGTCCATCATCCAATAGTGATCGACTAAAATGTTGTTCAAATGATCTTAGAAGAAGCTTGCTGTCACTACATGTACTTAGGCTAGTACCTGTTATGACCATTAGTTGAATTGGGAAGGGGGTGGTGGGAGAAGGAAACAGATGCAGTTAAGTAACTTAATAAACCAAGTACAAGTATTAAAACATGCCTGTAATTTGGTCATGGTTGAAGGATTAGACTGTTACGGTAAACCAAAAAGTAAAAAACACTTAAAATGTGATGTGAGTTTATTTGATCAATAATTGTATACCACTTAACACCACTTAACGTAGTTTGAATTAGAAATATGTTAAATATGAGTAGTTTGACAGCTCATTAGTAATGATTTCATGCGTGTAAAAATCTTAAAAGTTTTATTTGCTTTTAAGTTTTATACATAAAGTGATAAAATGGATCAATTTTATTTATGATACTAATTTGTTAATGTTATTTGAAGCACACTATGGTTAATAACCTTGATATATCCAGCGAAGTTATTTCCATCCTTTTGAGACTTATGTGAGGCTCAAGACGTGTTTGTCCATGACTAATACTATTGGCCACACACCTACCTACAGGTAAATGTCAATAACAGGTGGACAGATCCTGCCAGTTGATTCTATCTTTAAGAATGTGAAATCTCATTCTAAAGTGCAGCCACTAGTACAAGCTGACCTTTTTTCAAAGTGCAAGGTGTTACATGCTATTTGAGGATGATTTACAGTTTACTTCATGTTGCTATAAATGAGTGAAAAAACAGGGTTTATCATAAAGAGTTCAAGATTCCTAATTGTCGTATGGGATTTTATAATTTTAGGAAGCAGCACTTTCCTACGGGACAGTGCATAAAAGATTCCTTGCTGTTTAGTAATAAGTAGTGGATTTCCATATTCATGCCAACTGGTATAGTTAGCTAACACTAATTTCTTTCCTGGGCAGATAGTCGAGGCAACTAGACTGCATATATCCAGAACAGATGTGCTTAAACCTCAATTTGATATAAGCATACACATATCTAACTTATAACTAAACTTATTTTTTACATTTATCACTGATTATCTTTGCTTAATTTCATGGATTTATTTAGGTAATCTATTTCTTTCTCTCGCTCATTAATTATGTTTATTCATTTGGTGTGGACCAGGATGGGTAACTTCACTGATATCTATTGGTACCATTAAATCGTTGAGTTTCTGATTATATATACAAAAGTCAATTGTATTAAATTTGTTTAGTTGATTCCTATTTGAATCCATTGTCCGGAATCGACAAGAGCAAGTTTTAGCTACTGGTTGAAATGCTCACAGGTCTGTGTATTATAATATGGTCATTGTAGCCAGGACACAGTACTGTAATGTAGCCACTGCTTGAATGACCTCATCCATGTAATGGTTCTTGTATCGCCAGCCTTCTAATGACTTTCATAATGACAGGTTTGAAGTTTTATTCTGCGTCACATCACCTCAACATGTACCCGGTATGTATACGTGTATCCAAGCAAAACAATTTCTTTATTGATGCGACAGGGTATGATAATAGAATACATGAGGTGTTCAGATATACATTATTTCATAAATGTATGCATCCTATAATTTCCACCATTTTTTTGTAAATTATTTATTTTAAAATCTGTGCGAAGACAATTTTACACGTAGATTTAGTTTCATTGAATATTTGTGTTACAGTGTTACTGTATTTGACATAATAAGCAGCCTGCTTGAACAATAAAGCACTTCACTAAGTGTTTTGAATATAAAGTCGTTATTATATATTGCCTATAAATAATAAAGCTAAGTTTATATTACTTTACCTGCCTATATGTATATATATTTCTTGACTGAAGAATTTAATTTAATGCCAAATAGGCAATTAGTCCAGCAGATTCAGAGCAATAAACTTTGTATGGTATTTCAAAAAAAGAAAGTTTGTTTGTTTAATGACACCACTGGAACACATTGATTAAATATCTGCGGTTATTGGATCTCAAACGCACAGTTATATCGACACTGGTCGCAGAGAAAACCTGCTGACGCCACATAGGGTACTCTTCTTTGAATAACAACAAGGAATCTTTTATGTGTACTTTCCCACAGACAGGTTAGTATGTATACACTACAGCCTTAGACCAGTCGTGGATCAATGTTTGGAACGGGAAATAACTCAATGGGTCTCCTGAGGAGGATCGATACTTTGACCCATGGAGCCTCAGGCAGACGTTCTTATACAGAGCTACGCCCGACTCCCGACATTTTAAAACAACATGCAACTTTGGAATGTCTGTAACTACTGGTTACTTCATTTGATGTCACATTTTAAAAAGAACACAAATGTTTATGTCTACTCAATTCACTAGGCTATGAATGGCTAACAATAATGCCCACTTTAAAAATTTGTTAAACACCCAAGCACAAGTATAGATATATATATATACTGCATGTCACTGAAGATATACTTAAATCTTGATAGGTTCTATATAAGTAGTAAGCATTAAAATCGGACCTGTAATATATAATGAAGGAATATTATATAACAGATGCATGTAATATTACGTAGCAATTAAGCTATACATGTATGTGATATACACAGATGAAGATACATTAAGACATTCATTAGGAAGTTATTGAGATGCTATAAATAGGTTTTGACAGCTGTCAACTGCAATGAAGGAATGTGACGCACATCAATTGTCATTTATTAAGTACTTATCACAGCAATGTCAAAATGATTACATAGCATGAATCTTATCTGCTCAGTTAGACAGTCACGAACATGACTGTTGATAACTGTATAATACTTATAAGTACGAATCAGTGAGTTTTGCTGAACAAAAGATACAGATAAAGTTTGTTTGTTTAACGACACCACTGGAGCACATTGATTATTAATCAGAAGTTATTGGATGTCAAACACATGGTTATATCGATACTTGGTCACAGAGGAAACCTGCTGCTGTCACATAAGCTACTATTCCTAAAATAACAACAAGGGATCTTTTATGTGCATGTTCCCACAGAGAGGAAAGTGCACACCATGGCTTTTGATAGACCAGTCGTGGATCACTAGTTTCTGCTGAACATTACACACTTTTAGATTTTAGACAAACACAAATACAAATGCTCTATTACCAGAAATATGTTACAAATACATGTAGCATTAGATGTGTGTACATACGTACTTGTAGGGTGGCATCTATCTTAAACATTTGGAGTTTGACTTTAACTGTTTATTGTACAACGGCATAAGAGGTACATTTAAATTTTAAAGTATGGCCAGAGTGAAAATAAAGTTCAGTTCAGTTCAGTTCAGTCAGATCAAATAGTCTATCAGTATTGCATGCTAGGTCTATTCCTTTCCAAAGTTAATGTGTGATACCAGGAAAGATTATAATTATAGCACGATCAGTAACTGTTGGTGCATTACACTTTCAAGTCCTTGATGTCATTTGCTTCATTCATACATGTTAGCCAATAATGTTAGCTATTTATATTTACCCATGCTAAATAGATACCCATGTAAATACATACATCTGAGATACACACATGTATACACATTCCATGTTTATAATGCCTCGGTCTGCATATATGTAGATGATCCATTGATTGTATATAAAACTAAATTAGGTTTCATTGTTTTAAGAATTTTCTAATGAGATGAAAGTTATTTAAGAATTGAACGTGATAATTGTTGACGTTCATGCATGTATGAACCTCAAAACCGCTTTACACCCAGTATGAATGGCGTAGCGCGTTGCGCGTTAGCGCGAATCCGTTCATACTATAGTGTGTAAAGCGGTTTTGAGGTTCATACTTGCATGAACGTCAACATTTATCACGTTCAATTCTTATAATTCCAAATTTATAACTTTATCACTAATGGAAGGTTATTTGAATTAAAAATCGAACTCTATTTGTCAGTAATTTACTGTAAAATTCATACACAGCATTACGGGAATTCCCTTGC
>JAULBR010089062.1:0-12604 GCA_032355825.1 Melanodrymia aurantiaca
TGACGTCCAATAACCGCTGATTTATAATCGATGTGTTTCTAGTGGCGTCGTTAAATAAAACCAACTTTACTTTACATCCAATAACCTCTGGTTAATAATCAGTCTTCCACATTTTATCTTTTACAGCATTAAATATCTCATATCTGTTCTTCGCTAATTTAAACGTATATAGAATACAACATAGCTTACACCTAGTTGTGTTAGCTGATAAGTTATATCATAAATGTACATTGAAATTATCTTTATTCTTTCAGTTATTTCTAACTGTTACCGAAAATCAACTAATAATACCATTAAAGTTTGTTTAATGCCATCACTATAAAAGCGCTTTGATCAATAATCAATAATAATATGCATTTTCCCCCATAGGCAGGGTAGTACATACCACAATGATTGGTGTAAAAGTCGTTTGAACGAGAAAATCCCAACCGATAGGATCAATCTGTTGACATTAGTACTTTATTACTTTAATATGATCATATTAATACACGTAAGTATACCAGACTTAGAAATACAAGAAGTCAAACACAAAATATTTTGCTTGCGATTTCTTTATTGAGTTGTCAAAGAATGGTATGGGACCCGTACATACCTGACGACATAGGACCTCAACAGATTCGTTACTGGTGTAAATTATCGGCCTTACGTTCAAGAGGACGAACGTTTTGCTACCGACACAAACAATTTTACTGGTACCGATCGTGTACTATCATAATTATTATCACATTCATTTAACGTTAGATGCAAACACAGGTGACACAATGTTTTGTCTTGGTAGCAGAACGCTCGCCCTATTGAACGCAAGACAGGAATGACACTAGTCGGAGTCCTTGCCAACAACTGGATTTGGAGCCAAATACATTACCTAACTCAGCCTTTGTTACACATCAAATTTTCGTAATTGTGATTATGAAACGTTTTTTTTTTATTCATATCTAATATTTATAACAGTTTGGTTTTATTACGTGAAATTGTTTTTTCTTCTTACGAAACTATCGCCTGAACTCATTTCTGGATTGTTCAACAATTTCTATTAAGACTGGATTACCAGTGAGTAGGTGAGCGCAAAGGGAAGATAATCCAATTTACCGCTTCTATTATCTAAAGGCCAAGCAGTCCGATATATTTGGCGAAAATATCTCGTGATAGGTGTCCAAGACAACTGTCTTACGTTCTATAGGGCGAGCGCTCGCGAACAATTTGACTGGTACGCATCGTGGACTATCGTATCACATTCATTTAATGTTAGATGCAAACACTGGTCTAGTGAACGACTGGGAGCGCTCGCTCTATTGAACGCAAGGCAGCCGTCACGATACAGATACAGTATTTATAATATTCCACGCAGGTGTTGCTATTGACGTATAATTAGATATGTTATGAGAACAAGAGTAGCCTATGTGGCAGTAGCGGGTTTCCTCTGAGCAAGTGTCGATATAACCGTGCGTTTGACATCCAATAGCCACTGATTAATAGTCAATGTCTTCCAGAGGTGTCATCAAACAAACTACTAGACGACAAGACACTGACATGCCCAAATGCGTATCTACACGGCATAGTCGAAAGGTTATTGAGACAAAGTCGAGATGGCATGTACCCACGAAACACCGCTAAACCTGATGAAACCAGGTGGTCGGGAAAGTTTAGCATATCCACCGGTGGCACCCGTCGTAAGCACAGCAATATTGTTTGTCCGCTGTCTTCATCAAAACGATAAAAAGCGTAAAACAGGTCATCCATGTCAATGATGAGTCATATCGTGAAACAGCCTCTGAATATCTACCATAGAACGTTTTCAAAAGTCCATCATTGGTATAACCCTGACGAACCCAGTTCTGGGCTAGAAGGACATGGTATTGCTTAAAAATCGGCATACAATGAAGCGATGTCGAAACATTGACTCATTTAACTTAGCAGGAACGAATCCAGTTGATAGCGATGTTGGTGCAAATGACTGAAAAGAGGTCCTTTGTCATAGGGTATAGGATCTCTATTGATGTACTAGTATTTGGTATTATAACAAGGTTTTCACGACGTGTGGGAGTAAAGAAGTTACATCCCCGAAATATTTTATTCGAAATTTACCAAACTCTTCAAACGAAAAGTGATTCCTCTGAAAATATCACAACGAAATTTATCAAGCTCTTCAGACAAGAAGAAGTGACTGGTCAAGTAGTATTATGACAACGACATTTGCTTCTTCGGTCGAAAAGTCATTGATAAAATGCGAAAATGAAGAGCTCCGAAATAAAATCTTGGATATGGCAAAAGCTAGTCCTTGTCAATTGGTTACAGTATAATAATTACGTCATTGAAATAACTAGAAGCCTAGAAATAAAGCTGAAGTGTAAACATACAGTATTTAAAAGAAGTCTTGTTCAATATTTAAAATGTATGACATCTACGTTACATGCATGTGAATTCTTCAGCTTTACTCAATAACTGACTTCTTTACTCAATAACTGACTTCTTTACTCAATAACTGACTTCTTTACTCAGTAACTGACTTCTTTACTCAATAACTGATTTCGTTAGTTTGACATTTGGGCGTATTGAACTGCGTGGACAGGTGATACATGTCGCTTGCGATGGTGAAAACAAAAAGAGCACGAATAAAAATTAATGTGTTTTGCACCTAATGTAAGCGAAGTACGTACAATACAAATTTTGACAATAAAATATGATATAAACTTGTTTCAGCGAAATTCCTTCCAATACATTATAATATTTTGGTTATCAAAAAAAATAAAATTATTAGATGTTATAGTTCTCTAACTTTTGTGTTATTTTATGCTATATTATAGTGTTTATTATAAAATCATCCTACACTATTTCACAGCAGCTAGAATTATTAAAATTAAAATTTATAACGTAATGCAGAATGTACGCTGAACAAATCTACAGTAGGGCCTACCATAATTATAAGTAATATTAAACACTGTTCTTTATGAACTTATCTTTTTGGTTAATAACTATTAATAAAAAGTTGCATGCACAATGTATAAATATGTATATAATGTATGATTAGGTAGACATTGTAGTATACAATGTCATATGTAGTTCTATAATAATACACCAATAAAAATAGATAAATACATAATGCAAAGATACACACAAAGTTATATAATACCATAGTATAATACTATTATATAATACATGTATATATGTTATTGATATGTATATTATGTACTAGTATATAGCTATATATAGCACGTGTGTATATAAAGTTGGTAACTCGTCCAGTTTTCTACCATTGTTTTTACTTTGTTGAGTTTTCATTAACATAGGACTAAAATGTATACATACAATGTATAAACTACAATGTATATTTATATAATAAAATATTTCTTGATATCTATAATGTTTTGCAGTTTGATATACGAGTAGCAGATATCCCTGGTTAAAAATATTACAGCAGTTTTTTTTATCCTCTAATCATTTTTTCATTTTTTTTTACTAACAATATTTTCAACAAAATTGCAAAAAAAAGCAATGCTTTGAATGAAAAACTTGAGGATAAAGTTCGTTAATCTTCTTATAGAAAAAGCAGTGGTATGCCATTGCTGAAAGACGATTCATCACAGCTGGGTTGGGGGCGGGATTTATCCTTGACGTCATCACGAAGACTGCCTGGGGATAAAGCTGATTTTGACTGGACGATCTGGAGTCATGACCGTCATGAGGATTGGTTCCACGTCAGTCTGTGTGTTTGTCAGTTCGAAGTTCTGCACAATCTGATCAAACGAAAGCACACTTATATTATTGAATCTTCAACCTGCACGTTCTTGAAGACAACTTGAACAAGTTGGAACAAAATATAACGTATATCTTTTATTGTATAAATAATACTTTCATGTGTCCTTTAATCCCTCGATGCTTCTGTTACTAAGGATCGTATTAATAGTGTGATACCGTCGTCAATATTTCATAACGCGTAGCCTTGAAACTATCGGTAAATAGCTTTGAAAATTCGTTGACTTTCTTTATAGAAGTTTTGTATAATGTTATACACAATGAAATGTGGCAATAAAAACAGACCAATGCGAGACAATGAACTCTTTATACATGGTTGGTATATAAAGATGGTCTTTAAATCAGGTTCGTCTGTATATAATTATATATTTCCAAAATCTGTCTTACCTTTGATAATGTCATATGCATTTCGTGTTCAGCGAAACGACGTCCTGTAAAATACAATATCACAATACTGGTATATGACATATATAATAAACATGCTTCTCTCCTCTCCCATCCGTGTTAACATAGCTATAAGCTTTAGCCTATTTGCAAATGCATCATAATAATTATAATATTCTACAGGTTTTTAAACAAATACTTAATATTGAGCAAGTTGCATATTTTACCATTGAATGAGTATTATTTTGTACATAGCGAAATCACTTTTGTTTTTATCTCTTGTTTTTTTATTTATTTAAACGACGACAGCATGTGAAATAGGTTTAAATAGGGTATTGTATAAAACATCGTGCTTCATATCGTGAAATAGCTTCCCATTGTCTAATATATAGTTCCACGTTATTGTGTCTCCCAGATGATTTTAGTGTACGATTATCAGATCTGTTACAAAACCAAATCAGACGCATGCAGTCAATATCTTCACCTATGAGTAAATTAGTTTCCTTTTCATTCATCAGTTAACGTGATTGAGAGGATTACTTACCAAGACACATGCGGGCACCGTGTCCCCATACGAGATTCAGCATGCCATTTCGTTTAGTCAGGTTGGTACCAGAGTTTTCACTTCTTAGCCATCTTTCAGGTTTAAATGCTTCGGGGTCGGGGAAATATTCTGGGTCTCTGTACATCTTCCACAGATTGGCTTGTACGTGAGTCTATGCAAACAAACAACATAACGTATACACATTGCAGTCAAACCTGTCTTAAGCAGCCACCTAAGGGAGTAAAAAAATATGGCCTCTTAAGACAGGTGGCTGCTTAATACAGGTCATTATGCACTAAAATTGATGATTTGGGAGAACATTATGGTAGCCGTTCAAGCAGGTGTGACTGTAAATGGGATTAAACCAGTTTATCTTTCATATGGAGGTTTATGTTCCCGAAATGTATATCTTAATTATTACGGGAAATAATTTCATGGATAATGATGAAACACATTTTCAATAAATGTTATCTAAAACTTCACAATTACTGTGGCTGTGATCTAGGAACGTACTTCCCACCCTTTCCAGTGATATAGGCAATGCGTATCTAATGCATTATGATTCCTAAAGTTTCGTCAACTGTTAATGTTATAACATAATGATATATCATCTTCTGCAAGGTTTACATTTAAACCCAGAAGTATATAATTATATGCTATGAGAAACGATAAAGTTTGTTTAACGATACCATTGGAACAAATTGATTTTTATTCAGCAGTTATTAGATGTCACAGGGAAAATCTGCTCATTTTACGGAATAAAAGCAAGGGATAGTGCATACCACGGCCTTTGATGGACCCGTCGTGGATCACTGGTTGGAACGGGAAATAACCCAACGGTCCACTAAGGAGGATCGATCCATCAACGTTTCGAACCTCAGGTGGACTCAGTTACTCTTGCGCTGAGCAATGACTTGCTCATTACAGCGATGAAGGTAATGTGTATCTATATCCTCACAGTTTGACAATTGTTCATGTTGTAGCACAATAATACTATGAAGGGTTTTGGTAAAAATCTTACTCCTTTGGGAATTTTGTAGCCAGCCACTTCCAAGTCTTCAGGCAACACTCTACTCGTGGCATACGTGATTGGAAATAACCTGTAACGACAATCGTGTTGTTTATTATATCTGTATAAACGTCTGAAATTCTTATTTAGTTTAATTAAACGTACTGACTTGATTTAAGACGGCATCACAATTTTTAACTGTTAAACAAAGATAAATGGATAACAGATTTGTTAATAAGTAGGCTATCATGCAAAACTACGGTTTTAATTATTTTTGGAACTTTTTTCACGAAAGATTTATAAACAGTTTGACACGCGACTCGCGAATTATGTAATTTCATTTTTCGTGTAAGATTCATATAAAGATACAGATTTTAATCCTATTATATGGTGGACGATCCTTCACATAAACTACTAGTATTCCAACAAAATCACGGGTTATATATGTGTTTGAAAATTCAGCCATTACTGCACAAACATGCAAGCCAAATGAACTTTGTTTTGTTTAATGACATCACTAGAGCAACCTATTAAAAACCGCACCAACGGCGTAAACACCAACATAACAAAGTAGAACGGCAATACGTACCTCAAGGTTTCTTTTAAGACAGCTTTTACATATGGAAGTTGCGATAATTTGTCGCCGGTGAGCGGTTCATTGTTTGGTAAGACTTTCTTGATTTCTGTCAACATTTTGGACTGAACCTCTGGATGTTTTGCGAGATTATATAGACACCATACGGTGGCATTGGACGTCTGAAATAGACATGGACAGTTATATCACTATCTGTATCCAATTTTATCCAATTTTTTGTGTGTCAATAATACCATATTTTTCATTTTGAACGCTGTTAAATAAAGTATGTTCCACTTGTCATAAATTAAATATTTTTGTTTTTCAAGTATGACAATACGAAATCCCCAAAAATGTGTATATGGATACTATTCAATGGCTAAGATTATTTTCCTAACTAGAGAAAAGTTGTTTTTTATTTTTAGACGGCCAAAATAATCTATCTCTAGAAAACACAAATTTGCACAATAAAATTTCAAAGTGTGATGGACGTTAATGCTTACTCCAATGATATGCTGTTTTGTCGCTTTATGTTGAGTTTGCAAAAATAATGAGCATTTCTAGATCAAAGGAACTATTTGAACAAACTTGGATAGTATGCTGTCGTGTGACGGCCTGATGGTATTTAATAAAAGTTTCAAAAGTATACGTGTTAATCGAAACATCAATAGACAAAGTGAATGCTTACCGTTTCTACTGCACTCATGAGAAGTTCTACCGCTGTTTCTACTGCTTCTCCTGTCAAAAGCGACTGCTGGGATAGAAGGTGTGTGAGGAAAGAAGCTTTACCGGATGTTTCGCCTTTTGCTTTTGAATCTTGAAGAGCTCGTACTTTCTGAAATATTCACAAGTTAATTCTCATCAATAGCTTGATTTATTGTCATACATTTCGTATTCTTTTTACAAATTGTGATGAAAACAAATTAAAATGAAGTTTGGGCTCAATTAATGGTTTTATCTTTTCAGATACATGTACACTAAAAGTTAATAGTCATAGACATACGCATCACGTGTACCTTATATAGTCAGTCTAAAGCAGTGTATTGTGTATAACTATTGGATGTGCTTAGATTAAATTACTAGAATACTGATTAGGTCGAAATTGCAACAGCATATTCACCAGTCCATACATTTGACAAAAAAATACCGCAACACGGTTTTCATAAACATTTTGAAATGTATCCAAACTATCAACTATTACTTATTTTAAAAATGCCTGAACTACTAACGTGCTGACTTACCTTGTCTACGAAGTGTCTTCCAAGGGCATGCACGTTGTCAAAGAAACGTTCGTATTCTTTCCATAGTTTCGTGGGGAAATATTTATACAACGGGAGATTGTACATCAGAGGTTGTTGAAGAGCAAAGCAGCCCTGTAAATTGTCTATAAATGCATGAGCCTCCTTTTGGGGTGAATTACTCAGACAGCCAATTCGTTCGTCGAATAGTAATGTTCCAATCGCTGTAAGTGTAAAGGATGAAAATTACCTTTAGACATTTACAAACAAGTTATTTATATAAATAACCTAACTATGTATCTTTCTTTCATCTTCCGTTTCCTTCAGTGTTAATGAATAATGCTATAAAATGCCGGTACGTGGTATGGCATGGTTTAAATTAAATAGTTTTCAACAAGATGTTCAATATAAAGAAAACTGGGAAAATCCAAACGACAAAACCATTAAGATAGCAAAATGCGTGTCTCCGCACATAGGACATTACGACAAAGTCGATATGATAAGCATCACTAATCACATTCATAGTAGTGATCGTAGGCCTACCACGTGTATTCGTGAAAGGTGAGTATATTCTGCCACACCACACAGATTGCAACCGTCGTAAACACATTATTTACTAAAACAGTTTTTTAAACAAAAGTGTATGCTGGCAAGATGAAAATAGGTTAAAATATATCAAAACTGTGGTACACTCACATTCCATAGCCCATTTAAAGATTTCTTTCTCCAATTGCGGTACTTCACGTGTTGTGTCGTCGCTGACGTAGTTGAGACGAGATACGAAGTCATCACCAACTTCACCAAGGGACCCGCAGTATGCTACGATCTCTTTCGGCACCATCATCTGTTTGTTGACGGCGGATCTGTACTTGTACCATTCTTCGCCCTGTCTGTATGACCAAATACCAATATATGTAATCGGTATACAGACTAAATTACCATGTCAACGACGTCTATAATACATGTGCAGCCATTTCTGTGTTATCTGTGTTATGCGTTGAAGACAATGTAAGATAATCACGTGTTCTCTGATCAATTCTCTTCTCGTATATACAACTATCTTCAAGCTATCGCTTCAGTGCTGGTTTCTACAATATGAACTATTAAGGACACCAGCGATGAAGCGACAGCCGATGGCTGGAAGCTTCTATACGTATATATACCGGTATAGGTCCCGATTTGTTTTTACCCATTTTACCGCAAAAACATATCAAAAACATATCAAAAACATATCAAAAACACCAATTGAGTACATATTGAAATCATAAAATAGCAAGAGTTTGGTAGAATATTTTGGTAGATTTAAGGTACCACGTTACGATTTACTACAAAGGCATCTGGTTGCCTGCTGTATGGTGACGACTCAAAATTAATGATCTAAGGAACATGTCAATGTTTAATATGTCTGATTGGCTGTTCCATTGATAGCTCCTGCACATGTCATGTTAATATCTTTGTCAATGAACACGAGGTGACTTACGAATTGACCAGACCAAGTCCGATGCCTTTCTTTGTTCTGTAGTACGCCATTGGTTCCATCTCTCGTCTTATTGGTGTCTTCGTTTCCGCTCTTATCACAGCGCTGTAGATGTCTGGGTCACTGATCACTACGTTTTGAAGTGGTCCAATCTTCTCTTTGTAAATAGGACCATATTGTAAACTACGTTGTCTGTAAGCCTGGTAATCAATACAACAGTCATTGTTAGTTCACATAAACAATTCAGTTTATTTGCACATAAATGTACTATAACACGATTTAGTGGAATTGTTAAAACTTTTACAAATTACAAAGGAAATCCTTGGTAGTCTATGGGTAATTCAATACAATAGCATGTGATTTTATCCAAGATTCACTAACTAGACAAGATTTTGCTCATGCACATGACCAATGATTGCTTTTGATGAAAGCGCTCGTCTTTGGTTAAACATTGACCGTTGGTCGCGCTGTAAAACGAATGCAAGTCAGGTAATATCGTAAGGAAAGGGTTAACTAATAAAATGACACTTTACGGACTAAAACAAAAAGAATCTATAAAAATACAATAAAAATAAAACCAACAAAATTTAATGGAGTCTATTAATAGATGGAAAGTCCCTTGGCTATAGCGAAGATGCCTTGGTGGTTGACGATACGCGCGTACCAACGGCGAGAGTCCTTGGACCTGAAGTTGAAATCCATACTGTTGTTTTAGACATGTTAGAAGACAGCACACCGCATCCGTATATGAGTTAGTCGTCACATATTGGTTCATATTATAAAGGAGTGTTAAGTAATAAAATTTATGTTATAAAATGACCAAATGATGCAAAGATTTTCTAATTTACCTCGAACATTTTGTCAAAACGTAGACCATCTTTCTTAAAGTAGTCAAGTAGAGTTCCGATTATTGGAAGGCCTTTTGGTCCAGGAATGGCTTCGAAGGGTTTAACAGCTGATGTTGATTTAGAATCGAAATTACAATGCACCGGTTCAAAGTGTCGTTCTGCAGGCTGCATGGGTGCTTGTACAAAATTCTCTATTGATTCCATTGTCCGGTGTAGTGGACACTAAAACATTGAAGAGTATTATTACCCATTAACAATGTTGCAGACACAATTGGATTAATTACATATTGATTGTCAAGAACTCAAAAGACTTACCAGAAATTCTTCAGTCTCTGGTCAGGTTTTAGTTCACCAGTGTAAAAACGTTTGTTTTTCAACATTGTACATTACTTTTCCCCATGTAAAAATCAAGTAAAAATCCGATTTAATAATACACGGGGCATTACTAACTAAACATGTTGAACGGAGATATAATTATAGCACCATCTCCGCGGATCTGAACCGCTTGTGAAGAAAGAAAGAAAGCAGAATGTAGGAACTGTAAACATTATATCCTTTAAAGAAGAAAGAAAAGAAATGTTCAGAAAACTCACTCTGTTTATGGCTATACTTTCTATTTCCATCGTTCTCGCGCTTTGTTTCGGACATAGTGATGTGGATACGGCCCGTTTGGCGCCAGACACCTCCGGTAGAATTCTTCTCATTAGTCTGGCTGTTGTACTTGTAGACATTTTGTGTTACTGGAAATAACACCAACACGATCTTAGTTATTATGCCCTCTCAAAGTAAAACCATGCAGAATTAAAACTTGCTTGGAAATGGTATAGTAGGAACGGTGTTCGAATCCCCAGGGTGGATCTTACTTTCCGACTCCAACACAGAGTGAGTGCTCCGCCAGACTCAATGGGTAGGTGTAGTACCACTTATACCGACCAGTGTCCACAACTGGTTTAACAAAGGCCGTGGTATGTGCTAACCTGTCTGTGGGAAAGTGCATATGAAAGATCCCTTGCTACTTATCAATTTGGAATAGCGGGTTTCCCCTCTCATACTAACACTAACTTCTGTCCTGGACAGGCAGTCAAGGCAGCGGGACTCCGTGACCACGACAGACGTGCTTGAACCTTAATTGGATATAAGCAGGTAAATAGGTTATAGCTAACTAACTAACTAACTAACTAAAGAATCGTGGATGTTGCGTGGTTATCACTTTGATTCCTTGGCTTCAATTATAGACGTACTATCTCGTGATCAAGATAGACAAATTAATGCCATGTATTGGTTTGAGCGTCTACATCCATATGGATATCACCTCTGTAAAACTCTGTCCTGTAGAAATACAGATTCCTCGTTGCACTGTAAGGAGATTTCCGTGCGGATTTGAAACTGGATGCAACATGTGCTCTAAGTGGTAAGTTTGTATTCGTACAGTGTACTACGAAAACTAAACACTGACTGAAACCGATGTGAACAATCACAGGACATATCGATCTATGTTATGTCAGAGATATTTATCGGTCCATGAAGTAAATAAATAGATACGCTGCAGTTTAGTAGTCCAATCATGAAACGCTATGCTTTAAAATCTGAGATCTGTATAACATTTATACTAACTATTCGTGAAGTGTACTGTGATTTTCCCGTACACTTTATAAATTACTGACTTGAAATCGCAATACTCGTCTAGTAAGTTAGCATGCTTGTGGTCAATCCTTTTGTTATTTTACACCATAAAATATGTTTTCAATCAATCAAACTCATCTCAAAGCTGTCTAAATAACGCAACGAAGACAATTCCTGTTTCCTTGTTTGTAAAGATATCGTCCAATAACATTTGCCATGTGTAATAAAGGTGACCCCACAATCGAGGAAACCTATAGCTCAGAATAGTCGGTCAGTCACGGCGTTGACAGTAATCATTTATTTTCCATTACACAAGTATGTGTCTTATTAAAATGGCAATGGGGAATTTTTTTAATTGGACAGGGTGACAAAAGTGGAGAAAATGTAGTTTTAATAACTTTTTTGTTCTAATTTTGTATTTCCTTTTGTATTTTGGCGTTGGTAAACATGTGAAATATAGGGGTGAAAATTAAAATTAATCAAGCAATCAACAACTATAGATTCCTTATTGTGAATAATGTAGAGTCGTAAAATGTGAGGATTAGTTTTAGTTCCATCACATGAAGTTACACAACTTTGGTAGAATGACCCCATTACCATGCACATTTATCACAATGTCGCAGGTATGATATTCAAAATGTTTACATAGTTGTCAGATTTTAGAAATTGCCATTTGTTTCATAATTGGACTGAAAACCTGGGCCCGGTTAAATTCCTTAATTCACGGTTGGCTAATCACAGGTTAAAAGTTGGGTTAGTGTATATATTTGATTCATAGTTAGCGCTAACCAACTTTTGAACAACGAACT
This sequence comes from Melanodrymia aurantiaca, assembly GCA_032355825.1. NCBI lineage: Eukaryota > Metazoa > Mollusca > Gastropoda > Neomphalida > Peltospiridae > Melanodrymia > Melanodrymia aurantiaca. Next base: position 12,260 of record JAULBR010089062.1, read on the forward strand.
TTTTAATCAGTAGTTAAATTTAACTCATGGTTAAGCACTTAACTCAGGGTTAGCGCTAACCCAGGATTCAAACAACCGGGCCCTGCATTTTATTAATTTATTTAATTTATAGCCAATTCTGATATAACTTTGCCAACATAGTCCTGTGCTTTACATTGGTTTCAGTAAAAGTTTCCTTTTTCAGCTCCTACAAACTACTAGTATCTCATAGCAAACCCATTGCTTCCAGTATCGCGTCCGCAAGGAAAACTCCGTGCAGTGGTACGGAAATAATAGTTTCTGGCACGAGTCATTTTGTAGATGGTTTTTCTGACACGAGTCTCAAGAAAATCAATCAATGGGGCG
>JAULBR010089073.1:0-12604 GCA_032355825.1 Melanodrymia aurantiaca
AATTCCCAATGATCTGGTACAGTGGTAGCCAGCCTCTTGCAATTCCCAAGGGTCGTGCCCTACTTTGCAATGTGCGTGGAAGGCGGACGTAAATATAGACTTGTATCACACATCAACGATTGATCTGTTTCGCAAGGTCTTCACTTCATGGGTTTGGAGATAGCGTTCGCCTGAGGTACGATAGGTCGACGGATCGATCCTTCTCAGTGCACCTTGCACCTATCCTGTCTGTGGGTAATTGCACATAAAGGATCCCTTGCTGTTATGCGGGAAGAGTGGCCTATATGGCAGCTGCGGGTTTTCCCAGTGACCAAGTGTCGTCATAACCATGCGTTTGACATCCTAAAACCGCTGATCAATAATCAATGTGTTCCAGTGGTGTCGTTTTTGACTCGTTAAACAAACACATTATTTGCTTTGTTTTGCAAGGTCCTGGCTTCATGGGCTCTGACGTTTTCTGATCCAGAACAGCCAGTTGCTGCATTCTCTGTCACGTTGCATTAAAACCATTACTAGATCCAGGCATATCATATTTGCGCACGCCAACGCACACTCTGTCACACTGTGGTTATAAAGTACCACAATTAAAACCAAAACGAACGTTTCTTGGAGCAACCATTCTGAAATGGGCAACCAGCGCCTAATGTTCAGATACTGCAGTTAGTTGATGGGTAATTCTCTCAAACTGACACATCTTATCTGACGTGTTTCAGATTGTAATTATCCCTGTATAGATAACAGGTGGATAGAAATCTCCATACTGCCGGTATGCCAATACCTGTTGTATATATACATGTAACATGTATACATACGCCATGTGTCTGTATAACATCATATCTCTTTAAAAATACATGATTTACATGGGTCTATATGATTGATTGTTAGAACTAAACTTCTCTATATTTTATACATCATCATCATCATCATCATCATCATCATCATCATCATCATGTATCTGCTTTTTCAGATAGTTTTCTGAATCTCGTTTTCTATCGATGACTGCCTGTCTGAATGTAGGCCAGAACTATCTTGTACTAGTATACAAATAATGAGTCAGTCACATACATGTAGTTGTAACATATCATGTACTTGCTTATATCGAATTAAGGTCTTTCTTGGTATCAAAAATTGTCAAACCGTTTCTCTGTACGATAGCCGTGGTGTTATATTCCCAAAAACGACTGCTTTAAAATAATCGTTAACACCATATTGTGGGGTGGTTGGGGTCACACCATATATTGACTGTACTAATATTATATTCGTGAAAGGTGATCCTATCCTGCTTCCCCGGTGACATCCATCTTAAACTCAAACCAGTTAGTACTGGATCGTGAATGAAAGTGGGTATTATGCAAATATATTAATCTTCTCCTTTTTGTGAATAAACTTACTATATAAATAATTCATAAATGTTTGCTATACATATCAGTATGCAATGATAAGACTGAATCTGTAAGCAAGAGACTAGCACTGATAAAATATAGAGTACCACAAACAATCCATCTTGTTGACCTTATATCAATAAATGCCGTGCGTGACATCGCGAAGAGTAAAATATAAAAATACACATGTAACATGGTTGAATAATACTCCCCATAGAGCAAGTCTTACTCATTGCTAAATAGCACGTTGTTAACCACGGGACAGTAATACTTGGCAGATATACAAAAATAAACATACTTTAATTATTAAAAGTATGTTTAAACAGAGCGGGGTTTTTTTCAAAGGAAAACGCTTGAGTTTGTGGGAATAAAATGCTCGATGTATTAGGTCAGCCTTGCGTTCAATAGGGCTAGCGTTCTGCTGCTGAGATAAGATGTTTTTGTCACCGGTGTTTGCATCTGGCAAGAAATCAATGTGATATGATAGTACACGATCGGTACCAGTCCCATTGTTCGCGAGCGCTCGCCCTATTGAACGCAAGGATAGTCTATCAGAAATACAATTCCTGCCTTACGTTCAATACGGCGAGCGTTCTGCTACCGAGACAAAACGTTTTGACACTGATGTTTGCATCTAACATGAAATGGATGTGATATTTAGAACACGATCGGTACCAGTCGCATAGTTTGCGAGCGCTCGCCCTATTGAACGCAAGGCTAGTCACCTAATTGGATGAACCCGAAGGAAACTCGTGTTGCTCGAGAGGTTTACAAGAAGTGATAAGACCTTTGCGTTTGTTACTTGAGTATTCCAATCGAAATGTTTCTCTATTTTCATTCGTCCTCTATTATACATGGACAAAACCAGCCAATCTGGTGGTTTACGTGGAGCGTCGTCGAGATACATGCGTCAAAAACATTCCGTGGAAACATGCCTTTAAACGATCAGAAATAATTCAAATAGTACGTGTCGTTGCTTAAAGCCGAAACCCAACCGCCCACATACAACGTAGGAAAGGAAAATATCCATTGTTCCTAAATGTATACGGTCACGGCAAGAAAGATCAAGTTTCATAAACATGAAAAGTATTTGTTTCTGTATGAATATACTACGGTTTCTTTGTTTTCACACAAAGGACATAACTTTCTACTTTACTATGGAAATGGTATAATTAGTAATAATATATTATTTCAATTGTCAAAAAAAGATTATGGACGATATATCGAAAATAATGTTGATGCTACAAGTAATTGTATTTCTTGGAAACATTAAAATTTTTTTGTAAACTCAGTTATTAGTTACTAGTTAGTTTAAACTTATTTACGTGTTTATATCCTGTTAATGACTTGGTCACAGTCTAGCTGCCTCGACTGCCTATTCAGGACAGAAGAATCAGAGAGGAAACCCGGTACTTCGATTTGATAAAGTATCGCAAGGAATCTTTTATATTCACTTTCCCACAGACAGGACAGTACATACCACGGCCTTTGTTAACCCAGTTGTGGACACTGGTCGGTATAAGTGGAAGTAGCCTACACCTACCAATTTAGGCTTCGAACCCAGTTCCTTCCAGTCTTAAGACTAATGCGTTAACCACTGTGCTTCGGAGGCAGGGTAAAATGAAACCCGTAGCACATTTAACAGCAGTTGGGTGTAAAATGAGACGTGGTATGGAGAAGAACTGGCTGGGGCCACATTTCTGTGACATACTGAACTGAGTTCGATAGCTAACATGTGATCTTTAGTACATCTCGATCCCAGCCAAACACTAAACGATCTGGCACTCGTGGCTGAATGGCATTTATACAACCTTCTGCCGTATTAATGCTATGCGGCTCTGAATGCTACTTACAATACGAGTACTAACGCCTCCTCACTCCCGGTGTCCCGCACCCACACCCCGTCCTTCACCGAAGATGATCACTAACATACAGCTCATTGGGCCATAACATAATTATTATGTCATAATGTTGCTACATGCATTCTTAGGAGTTAAGTCTGACCTTTAGACGGTGTTCTGGGAAAGACATACGCTTATACAAGCTATTTATGACATGATACATGTAGCTGCATTCATGCCTCTTGACATGGCGTATATTGGGCAATATAATGCACGGTCAGTCACTATTTCCTGTATTAACTTAAATCGGACTGGGAAAACATTGTTTTAAAGCCACTTCACTGGATGGTTTGAATTCAGAACTGCCCGCTCCCGATCGTTAACCATCCGAAGATGATCATCATTATCAAACAATACATCTGTACGAGAGAATCCATTGTGAGTTTTAACAAAGTATTGGCGGTATATACACATGGATCAATCTTTAAACAGTGGTGACACCAAGTGTTCGCTAAGGTGCAATAATATCCTTCCAATCAGTGGAATCGGTCTCAAACTATAACCAATTGTTTAAATAGTATGCTAGTGTAGACGTATAGCCCATAGGCGTCGGAAGAGAGGAGGAAGGATGCTATCTCGGACCGTAGTTCAGCACAAGACACACTTGAAACAGCATTTACCTTCAAATTATCACAATAACTATCTGAATGTTGAATCTACATTGGCAAGGAACGGAGGTTCTTTTTCGACATCGTCTCAGGACGTTGTTTTAAGAAGGTATATTAATAGCTACAAACCAAATGGTTATAAACGCAAAATCTTGGATACAACATGCCATTTACAAAAGAATTCCGATTTCGTTCATTTAATCCGTGACAATTTTCCAATTGTTTTTTATTTCAATGATCCATGTGCTCATTGACACTCCTAAACTAGTTTCTGGTCTCCACTGTGTGGGGAGAGGGAATACGATTGCATCATTTTGAATTGGTAGTATATGTTAGGACATTGCTATTGAAGTATAGCAAGCAACTATAAAACTCTTGATAACCACGTTCCTCGCCAAGTTATGAGTTGACGATCAGGACGAAACAAAGCAATGGTGTAGATCTTGACCAGATGTCATGACCCGAGTGTTTTGCGGTCACTCGTATGGTGGCCAGGTGTCGTGCTTGAAGAACAAACACATCTCAAGTTGTATACACTAAATGTATGTATAGCCTCTTTTTATTGTCATGAATGGATATTTAATCTATTTTGTATATTTACATGTTTAATTTCCAGAACTGACCACCATACATAAAAAGAGAACCGCATTAGAAATGCATGCATTTAAAAGGTCAAAGTTTAAGAAGTTGAAAAATATACACATTACTATTTTGACCTTGATCTTTGCCGTCAACTTTCAAACCAACCAGACTGCTTCTTTATCAAATCTGTGGCAGAAAGAAGAAATCAACCAACCTAAACACACGAGAAGTATGTTTATTTATAGAAATTGGTAAACAATACTAAGTATTTAGTTACATGATGTTGAACCTTGCCCCAGCTCCATGTGTAGGCTATACTGAGTGTGGTAGTAAATTCATGAACTGTGAAGACCTCCATTCAAGCTGAGGTATGAACAAGAAACTGAAAACAACCATGCTCTAGGTCAGATCTGAACAAGCGACTGGAAATCTGAACGACAAAACATTGCGTATCTCTGCACAAGACAAAGTCGAAGATACATTGCGACAAAGTTGAGATAGCATGTACTCTCGAATTACAGACAAAGTAATGACACCAGGTGTTCGCACAGCCATATTATTTGTCCGCTGTCTTTATCAAAACGATATACGATGTCAATTTGTCCTGTTGGGGAGTGAACATGCAGCTGTATTCCCAATAGCGCGACAAATCTTTCCACCAACCACTTGCGTTCATATCGGTTGTTAGTTTGAAGTCGGATTCATCTCAATCAAAAGTTGTATTGCCAGTTTGGTCACATGACGACTTATGGCCTAAACTACAACAGATGTATATTAAAACAAGTTTTAGAGAAATCTATTGGACTACACTCACAGAGAAGTTTAACCTATATTCTAACCAAAATAATTATTAAACAATTACATTTTTGTTGCCTTGACCTTTGATGTAAATTGTATGAAATCCGGACCAAAATAGATTACCCTCTATATGTGCTGATGACGTTTGTCATTTCGTATTGTATACCTGCAGACTTGTTTGTTTTCTTATGCGTTTTGGGCCGTAGAGAGGGAGGGGTGGTCGCTGGAGAGTTTCGATACTGAGACCAATTGCTCTCTAACACAATTCTATACGAGAAGTTTGCTGCTCGCCATCTATCTGTGGTCCGTTGTTAACAGATCGTCGTCGAGCTTAAGACCGGTAGTTACGGGGTTCGAATCCCACACGTGGAATATGGGGGTTTTAATTCCCAGTACCAGCTCAACCCAGAGCGAGTGCTCCGCAAGGCAGGTGTCTGGTGGTGTACTTCCACTTACACCGACCAGTGTCCACAACTGGTTTAACACAGGCAGTGGTATGTACAGTCCTGTATGTAGGAAAGTGCATATAAAATATCCTTTGCTACTTGTCAAGAGTAACCAGTTTCTTCTATCATACTGCTTGCACAGGCAGTCGAGGCAGTCGAGGCAGCTGACAGACCATGACAGATGTGCTTGAACTATAATTGGATATAAGAACGTAAATAAGTTATAATTAATTAACTAACTAACTGTGTGAGTATCCGTTGATGGATGTGTTGGGTAGTCCATTAAAACGTTTGTCCGTCTGACAGAGATACTTCAACTACTTGTCAGTATACAAATTAGTCCCATAAACGAACATATAATATTAATAACTCATTTTTAATACTCTGATGTTTGTCTGGTTATTCAGTGAATATTATACATCGGTCGTTACGTTTATTCATGGACTGCATACAAATGTATTATATATGACATCATTATATGACCAGTATGAACAGGAAATCTTTAATATAATACCGTAATACTGGTATTGCATGGGTCACAATAAAGTTCATAACAAGACATTGTCAGGAAATCACCATCGCACACATGTAAGCAAGCCAACTTAGTAAATACTGTTCACTGGTACACGTCGTTAGAGAAAAGTAGGTCGTGGTACTAAGTTGTTGAATGCACGTCTAAATATTAGTTCTCTAGCAGCAGTCGCGAGTGAATAAAAATACCGCCGATGCGTTTGGTGTCGAATCTCGCTCTCGCGTGCAGTGGTCGCCTATTTCAAGCCGGGGATGTAGTGCACGTAAACTTAGTGAAGTGGAGTAGACGATAACGTACTATATTTATATCCGCGGACACAGCACAGTCAAGATTGCACACATTTTGACGTTTCATCTTAAACGAACTGTACCCAGTCTGTACGGTGCACTGTGTGGCCTCTCCATACAACACAACACGGATAACAACACAGGCTACGAGGCTATGTATTGTACACTAACGTGTAAACGTGATAACAATATGTACTTACCCAAAACAAGAAGTTAAAGGCAAACATCATATACTTGATGCAAGTATAACAGCTTCCTGCCATTTTGGTATGTTATCCTTGAAGACGAAACACGTTGAAAAGTAAACCGACGTTTAGGTATCCAAGCAAAGCAGTTTGATAGACACTTGATCAATAACAGTTCGCTCCGGCACTCGGCGAAATCAACGCTAACCACTGTGGATCTACTGTTGCTCACAGGAAATTACGTCACAAACCCGGACAAAACTGAGTGAACAATACGAGTCGTATTTAACGCAATAAAGTGTGTTGCGCCACAGAAGGATAAAGAAACGGGTCAGAGCGAACACACGAATATCAGCGATCAGCGCGTCTCTTCGATCCACAGCCTAAATGAGCAGCGTTCCTTCCGTCTGACCTGAAACTAAAACGAGGCTCATCACTGCTGACTATGTCAATCGGGTTAAATTTAGATTGTCGTTTCTTCAGGAATTCTATCAACTGGTGTTAATTGGTTTACTCTTAATAATGTCCATGGAGACTGCTGTTTTATTCTGTAACGAATTTCGTTTTCCGAATACTACTAGTATTACTGCTGCCTAGGGAATTTAGCGTGTTGCCTAACACTACAGTGATGATAATCAGGTGTTCCTGAAAAGTGAGCCTACCCTGCCACTATCCTCCCACACAGTCAGGTTTTGTCTGAAAGAGGTCAACATATGCTATTTCATCAGTTCTCATTAATGTTAATTAATTTGATGCGCTGTGAAACGACGACACTGTTGTATGCGATTATGGGTGTTGGGGCGTGTAAAATGGTATTGTCACACATCAATACATCGAAAAAGATCCAATTGTTCTCTCTCTAATAGTGATGGAATGAAGCGCAATGATATGAATACTTAGGCGGGGATGCGGGGGTGGGGGAGTGAGTGACTGGTATGCATTCGGACCTCTTGCCCATACGTCCTCACATTAGTTGAGATTTGTTTAATAGTGAACAGAACGTCACCATTATGCTTACCCTCGATGTTGTTGGCCGCCAGGGGAAACTGTAATCGATGGGCAGGTGAGTGGAGAAGATGGCAATCAGGAGATAGCAACCAGAAGATAGCGCTGCTGTAACCCGATCACTGAACAATGCTCTAACGTTATTCCACGGCAGTCTGACAAAAGGGAGTTTTTATACGCGTGTGCTATATGTCGATAATCACCTACTATTTAAACTAATGCAACTAACTATTCTTTTACAGGCACTCTCCCACAGACCTGACAGTACATATCACGGCCTTTGTTAACAGGCAGTGAATACCTAACTGGTTCGAGCCGATACTGCGACTAAAAATCCCGAGTGAGATTCGAACCCAGTACCGACCTGTCTTGAGTCAGGTGATCTACGCCACGGACTCCGGTATTAGTCCGTTTAGATCGGTATAGGACTGTGGTTAATACTTAAGGTGCCTTTATCCAATGCTGGTTTAGACACCCCCGCCGTGGGTACGGTCCGCCACCAAAGTCCGGGACCCAATGCCGAGGCTGCACCCAAGGCGAGCGGGTGTAAATGATCCCTTACTGTTTAGTAATAAGCGGCAGGTTTCCTCCTTCATACTAACACTAGCTTCTGTTCTGGGGAGGCAGTCGAGGCAGCTTGACTGTGTCCATGGCAGACGTGCTTCAACCTTAACTGGATATAAGAACGTAAACAACATTCACAATCATTATTACGTGTAAGTGTTAGTTTGATTTATAGAATATTTGTTTTTATTCTCACGAAACAAATCATTGCCGAAGCAAAAATCAGGGCAGACAACTGGATGTTTACAAGCAGACAACACTTATCACCCCTATAGACTGGCGGCATGATAATGGTGTTTTTTCTTTTGGTTCATTTCGATTAGTTTGACAGACAAGCAAGCAATACAGCAGTGGCGTAGAGAGCGGGGTTGGAGGGGAGCAAGTGCCCGCTCACTTTGGGGTTGGGGGCGGTCTATAAATTTGTTATGCAATGCAAGTTATCTGAAGGTATACATACTTTACTGGAAGACCACTTTTATGACACCCATCGCCTCGCCCCAATAATATAACATTTGTGATTTAGATACTTTATTTACAAACAGAACCCACACTAAATACACCCATTTGAACGGGATATAGTTATAGTAATTAGTATCATTTAAATATAAAACATAGCCTTAAAATTCCTGAATCCTATTGACAGGTTGAAGAATTTAATAGGGTCAAAACCCGATCTGATTAAAATTATATCTAATAATAGTAATAATCCAGAAAGAAATTGAAATATTGGATTTTGAAATCTAATTTGAATCGAATTAGGTCAAAATGTTAAAATCACCCGCTGAATTAGATATTATTTTACTTCTAGTGCTTTAAAATGCGTGCGGATTGACTCAAGACTGCAAAAAATACTGCCAGGCTATACCAATCTATAAACTACGATAGCCTACCCCAAAAAAAAAGGTGATGGTGGTTTAACATGTTACTTCCGCTGTATATCGGTGACAGTTAGGTATTAATAATTCTGAAGTGGAATGCAAAAGTTAATTAATCGATTAACCACCAATCTTGGCATTCACAGATTGTGTGTGACTGTTATTTACAGTGTATGTACAATGTCTAGCGCAACATCATCGAGAGAAAACAGCGAAACCGTGAAGACCGGTGATAATGTAATATGTCACCGTCTGTCGAATGTTCCAGGCGACTCTGAAAAAACCCACGACGTTATATATTGCAGCGACACGGCATTCCAAAGTGCAAAGCAACACGTACTTTTTTTTGGAGGAGATGTACAAGTATGTTTTGCTTTATCTTTTATCTACTGAAACCTCATGGTTGGCGTAACGCATTATACATGTTTACAAGTGCGAAATTTTTATTCCAATCTTTTTTATTTCTTTATCTAATTTTATTTAAATTCTCAGAAATAAAATAGTTTAAATGTGTAATTTCATGCTTATGAATATCAATTAAGTAACTGATCTATTAGTTGATATAATATTATATTTATATTACATCAATATTGTACTTAGTCCGAAAAAACTGACTGACAAGGGTCTAGATGGACATTTTGTTGGTTAGACCGTCTAGCCAAAACAATGTCCATCTAAACCCGTGTCAGACGGTTTTCTCTGACTATATTGTGCTATTATATATAATAATGTACGTTTCACGTAGTATTTAGATAACGACATGTATACATAAATACGAATTATCTTATTATTATTATTATTAAGAACCATCCAGCTAGTCAGTATTATCTTGACTTCAGTTGGGATTTGTATTCCACTCTAAACAATGTAATTCTTTCGTTTCTTTTTGTTCAGGACTATCCAGAAAAAATGTCACTTCACCCAGTTAATAAACGATATATTCATTGGAATGTAGAGGAAACGGGTCGAATCCTTCAGAAACGATTTCCGCATTCCGCCATTTTCATTATCAAACCAACCAAAATGTATCTAAACACTTTTAGTGTTTATTCCAACTTTGTGGAATCCAATGACTTTGGCTGCCCGACGCATCAACCTGGCTACGGTTCTTGGCGTCAACTGAAGACTTTGTATGACAACGTGCTACAAATATTATCTTCTAATACCCAACAGACAGAATCTACCTGTTCATCTGAGCGGTCTTCAGACAATTTCGACATTTCACTGAAACTCGTAGGTTTTAGCAAAGGTTGCGTTGTTCTTAACCAATTGCTGTACGATTCCAAAGAATACCAAGACGACCCCGAGTTGTCTCTCTTTGTGAAGAAAATTACTGAGTTTTATTGGTTGGATGGTGGACACAGTGGAAGAAGCAATACATGGATTCGAAATGAAGATGTCGTGAGGAATTTCTCCAAACTTCCAGTGAGAATCTTTGTCCACGTGACACCGTACCAGGTGAAAGACACAATGAGGCCATGGATTGGAAAAGAGCAGCGAAAGTTTGTAAAGTTGTTGAAGAAATTTGGAGCAAACGTTGATGAAACATTGCACTTTGACACTGAACCAGGATCTATTGAGAACCATTTTAGAGTTCTAACTGAGTTTTAGTTACGCGGTGACACTGTAAACTTTAATAATTTTTTGTAATGGACATTGTATAGGTACTGTAGTCCAACACGCGTAAAGGTGAATGTGATATTTGTCATATTTAATGTTTCCTGTTATCACACTGAGTACATTTGTTCTATATTATCAGCATCACGCTAATGTTCTAACGAGTTCATTATCATCATTATTATGTTCTCATTATATTAGGTCACTAATGAGATTAGTTCCATCGCTTTACCAGTGCCACGAGAATGCCTTTGTCATCATCATCATCATCATCATCATCATCATCATCATCATCATCATCATCATCGTCGTCATCATCATTCGTTCTCTTGGAATTGACAATGTGGTGACTTCAATAAAGATAGACTACACTTGTTAATATCAATTAATATGTGTTATAATACATTACAATCTTAAGTTATGATAATTTTATTATTGTGCTCATAAAATGTTAAGCATTCTATTCATTTTATTAAAATAATTTTGTGTGTTACCTTGTCTTTTTATTATTTTTCTTTGTTAGTCTACCTTGTGAATTGTTTACCTGTAGTCTGAGTTTTAACGAATATATAATTTATATATGTATACTAGTATATTATTGTCTTATTTTGTGTTCTATTTTTAGCGAAGACGAAATGCCACAAAAATACAATATGTTAGTAATTATTTTATCCTCCCAGCTTGTCTAATGAATAATTTATATTCTAATGAGCAAAATTGATAATTATTGATTACATGACAATGAGCGAATTAAGAAGGGTATCACAGAGCGAAGATAAAGTGCTTATTGACCGAATTGGTTGGTACGTAGATCGAGATAAAAAGGTAACCACATCTTCGCTTGCCAAGTCACACTCCAATATGTCTGAGATGACAACATTATAATACATGTCGGTAGACGAATGTTGCAGCATATAACGATACAATCATTTACAAAAGGCCACATTAGTTTTTTTTAAGAAGTAGGCAACAAGGAAACTCATTTTTGCGCAAACTAGTTTAGTTTATTATCTCAAGCTAATGGTGTTTTGTTAGTTCAGTATTTCATGGACTACCATTTGGCTTACCTACTAAATTATTATGCATGGCATTAATGCAGATTGTATCTGTACTATGTTCTAAAACCGATTAATACAAACATAAGCAGTTCACATAAAAAAACCCAGACAAAACAGTAATGTAATGTACATTCAGTTTGCCACAGTCTACATATCACAACTTCTGAGTGTATCTATATACGGCATGTTCATTGTATGCACTATGTTCTAGTTCAGAAGTTGTTTCACCACGGTTATACTGTCATTGAACTGGCAAAAACTTTCAAAAAGTTCTATGATAGGTATTCATATCACGCTTTTTTATCATTTCGATGAAGACAACGGACCCACAATACGGCTGTACTTACGACGGATGCCACCAGTTTTAGATACGGTCAGATTCCGTGAACACCTGGTATCATCGTGATTACATGCCACCTCTACTTTGTCACAATGTCCCTTCATCCTCCAGAATAGCACGCAAAGCAGACATCAAAATCTTGTTATGTTCATTCGTAAACATCATGGACTCGATTACAATCCCCATGTAGTAAAATTTAATCTTGTGTATGAGAAATGCATTTCACTACTATTCGTACTTTAAAAATTGATTTCCATCTTCACATAAATAAACAAACTGGTACTACACAAAAGACCCAATATCTAACCAAATTTATATTCTGACAGTTTTTTATATTTTTTTAATATTTTTTTAAATAGTTTATTTCCAGGTTTTGCCGCATTTACATGGCTGATGTATATCCACGCGGCTTGGATATAGCATA
>JAULBR010089106.1:0-12598 GCA_032355825.1 Melanodrymia aurantiaca
AGACCTCTGGTCAGTGGGAAGTTACACGTATCTCACAAGCGTTTCATTGTTCTGGCCAGACCTCTGGTCAGTGGGAAGTTACACGTATCTCACAAGCGTTTCATTGTTCTGGCCAGACCTCTGGTCAGTGGGAACGTCGCACAACAGAATCCTTGCATCATAGTGTTACCGCGAAGAAAACTGTAGTCGTCCAATTCAGGGGAGATAAGCGGTTCGGTATAACCTCCCGCACTCGAGTTTGACCCGGATCCCGAACCGGATCCTGACCCCGAACCGGATCCGTCGCTGAGCCTCATCTTGGATAAATCCACTGTTTCATGTCGGTATGGTTAGCAGCGTGAGAAAAGAGGTCAATGTGTTAACACAAAGTAAGCAACAAAACATAAATTAAACGCATTTTTTCAGGTGCGGTTTTTTGCCTACAAAACAACGATTGGCTGAAAACAAAAATACAACAGAACGTGAACTCATCGAAATTAGCAGGACATTTAAAGGCACAATGTCTAGTTTTAACACGGATTCCAGCATGCTTGCACAGATAATGATATTTGTAACACATTTGTGGCTACTTGTGGTGTATTTTTTATTATTAAAATTAACATTTATTTATATTTTATTGCTTTCAATATCACTATAATTATGTACAATGAAACCCCTCTAAACTTAACAGACCGAGTAAAATGTCTGGTTTAGAGGCGTGTTCAGTTTACTGAGGTTTAAATAGGGACTTTGAAGTATGTTCGGTTTAGAGGGAATTCCGGTTTACTGAGGGTCCGGTTTAGAGGGGTTTCACTGTACATGTACATGTACATCCTACAGTGTATGTGTTTGTAGTAACTTAATATGGGTCCTTGGATTTTTGTCTCACATGACAAATGGTTTTAGGTAAAAGTAGACCTTAAGATACTATAGCAGTTTGGATGACAAGAAACACAGTGGATATACATAATTATATTGATATTGTAAGCACTAATTAATATGTAACTAAATGTTAATTTTAATAACAAAGAGCTAGAAATATGTTACAAATGGCATTACATGTAGCTTCGCAAGCACGCTGGCATTCGTCTTCAAACTAGGCATTGTGCCTTTAATGTAAATATTGTGCAATTTTTGCATCTTATTCGCTAGTACGTGTACTATCAAGTCAATCTATAGCGTAAATAAATTTTTTAAGTTTTAGAACTTTTTTTTAAAACATGTAAGACCGCGAAATGAAATACTGTTAAGATCGTTGACTTTCATCAAGTAGGTGGAATTACATCACGCTGACAGCAATCAGACAGTGGAGGGATGGAACAATGGACGCCTAGTAATGAAGCGATCGTATAATGATAGCGCAGGGCTCGAAATGCTTACTGTGCCTGCACCATACCGCTTTGTGTTTTGCTATTTAGATGGATTTTTGTTTATTACTTATTGTCTTAAAACATGAGTTACTAGTCAAACATTGAGGAACGGTAACAGGTTTCCGTGTCTACTTTATCACATCTGAAACACCTCTAAGCAATATAATAAACAATCTAGAAACATCAACATGTGGTTATTGGGTTGCCCTACAAAACATCGTAAGTACTGCTTTAATAAAGTGTCCATTTATTTTTACTTGGTACTGTTACAAGAAAAAGATAGTGTACAATATTTTAAAGGAATTAAACAAGAGATGTGTTTTATGAATACATGTGTTGTTTTAACCCTATTACAGAGAAAACCTAGCTATGTATGAATTGCTAACGAGTAAAACCAAGTATTTTAATGTCAAGTACATTCATTGTAAGTGATACCTTACTGTATGAACGTGTAAAATTAAAACACTGTCTATGATTACAACATTAAAAGCTGCTAGCATTCATCTACAGGTACGTACAGGTAAAACTATTAACTAAACAACCATCAGAGACTCACTACATCAACATGCAGAGAAAACACTCTTCATTAACTGACATTAAATATTAAAATAATTATTTAAAAAAAAAAGATCAATGTTTTCTGAGTTAACTATAATTAGTAAGTACTCTTATATGTAACAGTACATGATTATTTGAAAGATGTTTATACATATTGGTTACTTATATCAATACAAACTTATTTTTAAAATAATTATATATACAGTGTACATGATGAACTTGTAATACTTGAGTACACTGTATGTGCTATCTTGACTTTGTTGCAATATCCTTTGGACTCTGTCTTGTGCCAAAGATATGTACTTGGCCATGTTAATGTTTTGTCATTTAGAGAGAAATTATTAACGTATTGTATATGTCTACAGAATCATCCAATTTAGAACAAAATTAAACCGACAAAAATGTGTAAACTCTAAATTTGTAGTTTTTCTCCAAGAAAGAGGAATTTATTTATAGAAGTTTGCACATTGAAAAATGGTATTGTGAAGTAACGCAGAATGCCCGGTTAAATCCGAGGTTTATAAAATAACAGGAAATGATTATGTGTGGAAATAACTGCATCAGCTTGATCCACCCCACAGTTGCCAAACATTGGCAAACAATTGACATTCCACAGATGCCAAAGACAAAATGTGGACGACAATATTGTGAGAATAAAACGAGGAACGGACATAATGTCGATATCGTCAGACAACATTTATAATCAACAACAAACATTCATTCATTCATCTACTGACCACAATGCATATTTTGATGAAACATCCATCAGTTGTTAAGGTAAAAGCCAAAAAAATTAGATCTTTCTTTACGGTTTTATCCCCTAACCCCCCAAAAAAGACACACATGTAGATAGGTAGGCCATACATGTATATGTAGGAAATTTCTTTTTAAATATTAAAAAAAAAAAAACTTCTTTATTTGTTTGGGAAAATGGCATTTCAGATTAAGATTAAGACTAGTTGTCTCCCTTGAAAAAATGTCCACTCTCCTACAAACCCAAAAAAATTTCTTTAAAAAAAGTAATGATTGTGACAATTTGTTTTTCCAAAGAAGACAAATACCCACCCCTCCTTCACAAAAAAGTAGGTCAGAAAACCATAATGGAAAGTTTTTTTGGCTTAATATTGTTAGAGATGGTCGTTGCATGCAAACGAGCTTTAAGTACGTATGTAATGTTGTCTAACCTATTAGATGAAAATGAACTGGCGAAACTGCTGGATGCGGTGCACTATGTCAGAAGTACTTCTTAGTACCCCTACCTTTTAGATTTCTTCTTTCCGATATTATTTGTCTACCTATGTGGACATGGGAAAAAATTATACAATACAGATGTGCTTTCATATTCATCATAATGTATTCGGGAATATGGAATTAGTATACAGTTCAAGAGCATGTACAATCAATGCTCATATTACTAATGTATTCAGAAACATGAAGTTATACAAATCGGGTGACAACTTTTTACACATTCCAAAGTTGAAAAAGAGATCTGTTTTATTTATCAAACATATTATAAAGCTGAAATATACATACTGGCACACACGATCAATATTTCATCCAATGTTCTACTGGAGTGGGGTTACTTTAGAACTAATGGGCAGATATATATAAAATATATATAAATAAATATAAAATGTGTAAAATTAAAAGTTAAAAAAAATTACTAAAAAAGTTTTTATAAGCAAATAAATTATTAAAATGTTGGGGGAGGGGAAGAGGCTGTATACCCCTCCACTCCTGCAACTAGAAGACATTCACGTATCCGGATTAACTATAATCTATTTCTTCTCGCAACAAAGCACTAACTAACAGTAAACAACTAAGGAAATCTCTAAACAGTCGGCTAATACACATCAATATCATGTGAGATTATTATTGTCGATGTATTGCGGCCGCATAATGGAGGAATTTGTGATGGTACCAGAGACTCAGCCTGATGTGATATTTACTCCCATAATGGAGGAATTTATGATGGTACCAGACTCAGCCTGATGTGATGTTTACTCCCATAATGGAGGACCAGAGACTCAGCCTGATGTGATGTTTACTTAACTGAAACTTTGTTACCAGGGCTGAACCATCATAGGTTATTTGCATACCTAGGATACACGAAAGTATGTACTCGACCTCACAAAAAAACCCGTTCTTGTATCCACTCAGAAGTCGTAGATGTTCAAGTTATTATATGAGCTAAATGAAATCAATGGGAGCAAGTTTGATACTTTGCAATATGACATCATAATTATTATGTATGACACAGCCTTCGGTATGCTGTATACGTGTGAAGTAAGTTGACATGCAATGTTTAGCGATTCTTAACAACCATATGACGTAACATTACTGGAGTGTTATTTTCACCGAGAGAAAGTATAAATGGTTATTTTCACTGGATGAAATAACACTTTTCTTTCACTGCTATTTTTCTATATTTTATGTCTAAGTATGTAATACGAACACTAACGTCCAGGACATGCAGTCAAGGCAGATAATAGACTGAATGTCCAGGATAGACCTGCTTGAACCTCAATTGGATATAAGCACCTACATAAGTTATAACTAACAAACATTATTTCCATATCGGATTAATTGCCAATACTTTTGTTGAAAAAAAAAATACAGATGAAAACTTTATAGAATATAAATACCGAAAAAGTCTGATTTTTCAATGAAATATTTATTTTCTTGAAGCACAAAACAAAACTGATACTGTGAACATGCATGGAATGAATGGTCGGATATACAGTGGACACTGTCTAAACCGGACTCGCTCCGTACCGTTGAAAATGTCCGGTTTATACAGAGGACCGGTTTAGACAGAGTTCATCCAGTTAAGGTTATGGTTCTTCAATGAATTGGAAAACTTCAGAAAATAATAGTACTACTGCAAGTTATAATATCCCAGTCTTTATGATTCACAACAGAGACGGGACTTTAGAAATGGACCGGTTTACGCAGAGATCCAGATTACACAGAGTCCGGTTTAGACAGAGTCCACTGTACACGTAACTAAACACACATACTGAGTGCTACTGAGTGTGATCAACAACACGGTGTGGTGTGTCGAGTGACAATAAAGCATTGCTAAAAGCTTCACTTATCCCAGCCAGCCAGCCGCCCTGTGCTAGAAACGTCCAGTACGACACAAACACAATACCACCAAATAGGGACGGTTTATATATCAACTCATCTATTCCCATCTAACCACCACCAAATATCTACATGAAAATTAATCTTTCTTAAGTCAAACATTTTTCTTAATTAAGTTTTGTAACTTCAGTGGTATCGAACACTTTTTTTGAATCCATCAAAGACATCGAAAAGCTACCTACCGCCCATTATCTGAGATAAATTATGGAAAAAGTAGATTTGCTGAAAATAATAATGGAAGGGGTGCAAGTTGCATTCTACCCCCTAATACAGACAGAATGATCTCCCATCACTCATTGCTGTATCTACATGGTTCATACAGAAATTTCACTCCTCAATTTAGGGGCTTTTTAGGGCCAATGTAAGTATAATTTAATGACATTTTCATGTGAAAAATACCTTTATTTCTTTGACATTGACAATGTTTTACGAATGAATCGTTGATATCATTTTGGCATTGTTTACACACCAACGTTCGAGATCAACAAATGAAACTAGATATCGATGTATTTTTGGCAATTTATTTAATGTTTGCGGAAAAAGAAAAATGTCTATCGATTTCAAGGCTTATATATGGCCCAATTTAGGGTACTTTGTGAACTTGCCCGTAAAATATAGGGCTTTTTAGGGCTAGATCATCAAAATAGGGACTCTTTAGTGCAACCCTTCAAATTTAGGGCCTTTTCAAGCCTGTATGAACCATGATCTACCTTGGTATAACAGCATACATGTACCAGTGATTTTGAATTTTTCCACCTCACCCCCACCCCCGGTCACCTTTTACAATGGTGCAATAGAGGAAACGTTTACGTGACGTGTCTAAAAAAAGCTGTGCGACAAAACAACAATTAACAATCTTCATTCCAGGACAATAGGAAAAAACCTACAGGATAAGCATAAAGTGTGTGTTATATCACAGGCACTTGATGCATACCAGTTGTGGCGACATTGGATGGGATTAAAAAAAAAAAAAATAAAAAATAAAGTTAGTTTAGAAAGATATTATAGGCAAATTGAAGTATAAAAAAAAATAAAAAAATTTGTTTGTTCCATCATTTCAAAATATTATAGACTTAGTAGACGTGTATATTTTGAAATGATGGAACAAAAAACTTTTTTGTTTTTTTTAATACTTCAATTTGCCTATAATTATGTTTCTAAACTAACTTTTTTTTTAAAAACTTTTTTTTAATCCCATCCAATGTCGCCACAACTGGTATGCATCAAGTGCCTGTGGTTATATGTAATATTCTGATCAACGTAGGAATGCCGATTGAGTTTAGGCTTTGTTATTTCAAATATTCAGCCGAGTGAAAAAAACAGCTCATCTAGATTAACTTTTTTGGTTTGGGCTGGGTTGAGTTGGGTAATTTTTGGTGTGCTTCCATCAGAAAACTGTTCAAGCACACCTGTCATGGGCACAACCTCTGCCTTCGCCAGAGTTCTGTCCACGACAGGTTATATTGCAATTATAATGCATTTATTATATTATATGTGATGTTGCAATGGTAGCCTACAGAATCATTTTACAAAAAGAACAGCTTTTAATACAGCTTCGTATACACTGAAAGCAAGACTACGTAGTGTAAATTTGATGTCCTGAATTTGAATGTGCTTGTTGACAAGACGGATTTTGTAAGGGTAAATTCGATATGTTCATTTCAAATCTGCAAGCTGGATTGTGTACGGGTAAATTCGATATGTTCATTTCAAATCTGCAAGCTGGATTTTGTAACGGTTAATTCGATATGCTCATTTCAAATCTGCAAGCTGGATTGTGTAAGGGTAAATTCGATATGCTCATTTCAAATCTGCAAGCTGGATTGTGTAAGGGTTAATTTGATGAATGACTGAATAAATGATAGTACATAATTATGATAAATGAGTAAACATCAGTTTATAGAACTGATTCAAATCTGCAAGATGGATCTGCTTTTTACCAATCTAGATTTTGCAGCATGACGCGTACAAAATATAAAATCCAATATGTCTCATAAAAAGACCTCTAGTAGTCTTGACAAATTTGCTTTTACTATCACTATGGGATGAATGTGACTTTTGAAAATTTATGCTGGTTATTAGGTCAGGTCAATATGTTTAACGAAAGCGCGGTGTTATTCAAAATGACAGATGCTACTATAGTACACATACTTTACCCGTGTTTGAAGTTAATTTTTATGGGCTTCTTTTTTGTAATAATAAAAAAACCCCAAAAAACTATTATCACAATGTAGAGCAAAGGGACATCAAATAATGTGTGCAAGATAGTGGAACGATAAATGTTTTTCATTCGAATTTGCTTAGAGAGACGGGGGTCGTCCAGATTAAAAAAAAATCTTTTAAATAGAATCAAACAATGAAAAGTGTGAATATTTTCTGTCCGTCTTTATTCTACTTGATGTAATAGAATTCTATTCTTCTCTGCCGTTCTTGTGATCTCTTCAACCGGTGTGACAAATTGCAAAATAAATAATGTAGGCCTACACACGATACACGCTGTTCCATTCACCCTGAATACAATCAACTTTTACCGCCAAAATTCGCTTAAATACTCCAGATTTTTTGCTACGAAAAATGTTCAGAAAACATAAAAAAAATTAATTTAACTATCATCAAATCATGAAAAGTGATAAATTGTTATCATTAAGAGGTACCAAAAATGTTCTAGAAAAGATAAAACAAACAAAAAATTAACTATCATCAAATATTCACTGTGAATACAATCAACTTTACCGCCAAAATTCGCTTGAATACTCCAGGTTTTTTGCAACCAAAAATGTTCTAGAAAACATAAAACAAACAAAAACTATCTTCAAATCATGAAAAGAGATAAATTGTTATCATTAAGAGCGGTTTCCTATCAAACAGTTCGCACTCAGTTATGTTTTACGGCTTTTTTGAAGTTTGGTGCAGACCACTTATTAAGCTCGAAAGAACAATTGTATCTGAATTATAGACGGTTAATATTCCATGCTAATTGTCGCAGGCCGGTTAATAATTTAGATAACACCACAAAGACAGTGACCTCTTGGAGCTCCGACTCTAATGTGTGTGTTAGAATATGGAATTCATTATTAAACGCAGAGCCGTGGGCGCCCAAACGCTCGCGCGATTTTTCGCATTGTCTTAGGCGTTGCGCGCGCTTTAAAGGGTCTCTCACCACAGTTCCCAGCTTCTGCTCTAGTTAAGTATTCTGGTATAAAGTCATCAATGCGGTCTCCAGGGAACTCGTGTATGTGTATCAGAACCAACGTGCATTGTTGCATATGACGATCGCGGATAATAAAGCATGTGTGTTAAAATCACTTAGTAGCACTCTTTACTCTGGCATAATGGGTGGAAATAAATAAATTAGTAAACTATTGCTTTACACTGCAATACCACGTCCAACTCCTACACAGCTCTAATGGCAACAACTGTTTCTCTTTTATTAAAGGTACAGTCCCAGCTGAACCTGTTAAGTCGGAACTGTTGTGTGGTGGAATTATTTAGATTCCACCCGCAACTGGTTTTAAAGTTTCTTAGAGAAACAAATTTTTTGACAAGTTTTAAAACTAGAAGCTGTAATATATTTTATGTATTGCAACATAGCCATTTACACTATTGCTTGTAAACTTTACCACTATATGATTTATATACCAGCTCTATACACCGATTTGTGTTTGTTTACAACATATATTGAAACCCAATAGCCGATGTCTTTTTTTCGTGCTGGGGTGTCGTTAAACACAAATTTAATACTAATGGTACCCGACTTAACGTGTGTTTCTTGTGCCATTTGTAACATATTTCTGGCTAATATAGCATTTTTGTTTACTAAAGTTAACATTTACTTATATAGTTTTACTTACAGTATCAATATGTCTATATCCTATGTGTTTCTGGACATCCAAATTATTATACTGTAGCTTACTGTGTCCTTTTGTCTAAAATAATTTAGTACGTACGGTACTAAATTTTTGTAGGCAAAATTCCAAGGACCATATTATTTTCTTTTATTGTTTATAACCAAGAGTTTTGGTAGATTTTCTTACAGAAAACTATAAAATGTAGCATTCGTCCTCCTTTAAAACTGTGCATATAAATATATAGTGCCTTTAGAAATAAAACAAAAATTAAAGGTATAGTCCAGAGTTTGAAGACGAGTGCCACGGTATACTTATGCATCTAATGCTATTTGTAACATATTTGTGACTAATTGAGCATTTTATATTTATTAAGTTAACATTTACTGTTGCTTAGAATATAAATATTTGTATATCCAATGCGTTTGTAATAGCTTAGTATGGTCATTGGCCTTTGGCCTACGATACTTTAAATACTGTACACATTATCTTAGATCACTTCGATGACCAGAAACACATAGGATATACATATAATTACTGTAAGCAATAAAATGTAAATAAATGTTGATCTTAATAATAATAATAATAATAATAATTATAATTATAATTATAATTATAATTATAATTATAATAATAATAATAATAATAATAATAATAATAATAATAATAAATGCTCTGTTAGTATTACTATTAGCCAGAAATATGTTACAAATAGCATTAGATTCGTAAGTACGGTTGCACTCGTCTTAATAAAAAAAACTGGGGACAGTTCCTTTGAGTAGGGAGAATACCTCCGTCCCGACTCCATACTAGTCTGTGCTCTATGGAGTTTATCTGCTTGAGCTATTCTTACAGGGTATTATCTAAACACCGTTGGTAGTGACTATGACTTTAATAAGTATTTTGTCCGCCCCGAACACTGATTATTATATCAAATCAAATTTGACACAAACTCTTTTATTACATTCGGAATGAGGATAACTGTGTTGTGTTTAACATTCCATCACCCCGTCGCCTCACAGCATGAAACGACGCCACCAGATTAGATGGTTATCAAATCAACCCCCTGATCTGTCAGTGAGATTGTCCAAACGTCACATGTGATGGTATGCGCCAGCAAGTACATCACATAGCTGCAATCACCCGGTGAGCCTAATGTCCATAACTTAACAACAATAGACTTTTTTGGGGGCTAGACCCCTCAACTGTCAGTAGGATTGTGAAGCGTCACTGGTGATGGTATGCGCCAGCAAGTACTTCACATAACTGCAATCTCCCGGAGAGCTTAAGGTCCATAGCTATACAACAATTGACTTTTTATTTGAGGGGAGACCCCTCAACTCCCTAGGTGGCTGATAACGCGCGTGCACAGGCCGGCTACGTATAACACTGATGTCATCGATTGTGGCCAGCTAAAGACCGTAAGCTATTCAATAGCCAGAGGCGCGCACCCGCAGTTAACCACCTGCCCCGCCGGTGGAGAATTACATCTATTCAATTGTCCGTCTCACATAACTTTGAACAATTTATGTACGGAGCTTGATGTACAACCGTTTCTTCCCGTTCTCCATCTGTTCGCCATGATCGACTTTCTTATCGCCGAGGTAAAAATTAAATCTTTATAAACCTCCGGCTAGGACACTTTGTGTGTGCTGCCTCATTCATTGTGGACACAAACAGGGGCCTTTAAGAGTCCATAGTTCTTCACACTTATTTTCATAAACTGATATCAGGAGATGACTGGTATTAATAATCGCTGACCCATTAAGACACGCTCCTGCACATGTTTCATCTGTCCCGATAAGGTTAAACAATGATCTATCGTTTATGGGTACTCGTAGGTACCCGTTAGAATTCCGATATAAAGACTTAATGGGTGACCCCCATGCTTAACCTTTGGAACTAAGTGTGTGACCAGGCCTGAGTGTCGGTGCGTGCGTTCTGTTTTAGCGCCCTCGGAAACACCCACCGGATTTATGAGAAAAAAAAAAGTTCGTTTGTTTAACGAAACCACTGGAGCGCAATGATTAATACTCAGCAGGTTACGTCGATATAATTATGGTCTCAGAAGAAAAAACCTGTCACCACATAGGCTACTTTATGTGTACTTTCCCACATACATGATAGCACATACCACGGTCTTTCATTATTAACAAAACCTGTTCCTCTTGAAAACTTATATTATAATACTGTATATTGAACGGATTACCTGCCATCTTGATGTATAAAATATGTATATGTAAAATATATGCCTCTTATACCATTGAACTGATGCTTTTCCCTTGTATTATGTCTCGCTATCAGGATGGATGAAGGCGTTAAACTTTAAACCAATTATCATACACACAAGCGAAAAACTAAATATAGCTCAGTGGTTATAATTATAGTAATATTCCTGAGACGTTTTACTGTTAATCTGGAGTACGGCAGGGTGAGAATATGTCTCCTACGCTATTTGCTATGTTCATTAATGATATTGAATATTATATTATATTAATACTGAACAGTGTAACGATGTGAACATAAATGGTTACATTCCCAGAGATTTTTCTAAATTACACATAATTCTTTATGGTAACGATTCTGTGGTTTTTCTGAAAATACCAATGGTATGCAAAGTCGCTAAATGCATTAGTATGTCGAATCAGTTTGTTAGATCAACACTGACTGTAAATAACGCAAAGACAAAATTTGTTGACTGGGTCTACAGATGTACCAATTAACTAATATTAAATTTTTACCTATTTTACTTTAGACTAAAAATTAGGTGTTTAGGCTAATCCTACCCACCCTAAATTTAACCACGACTCAAAAGAAAAAAAAAAATTTAATTGTTACTAACAAGCATATTAATTTATAAAAATAAACTTTATGTATTTAAAGTAAATTTTTTAATTGTTACTACACGCATATTAATTTATAAAAATAAACTTTATGTATTGTTAATAATTATACACATATTATTTAGTGATGACTATGCTCCAATAGTCTTTGATATTGTATATAAATCGTTTAACGTTAAAGAAAATTTAATAATTTCAATGAAAATAGATTTA
Source organism: Melanodrymia aurantiaca (assembly GCA_032355825.1). Taxonomy (NCBI): domain Eukaryota; kingdom Metazoa; phylum Mollusca; class Gastropoda; order Neomphalida; family Peltospiridae; genus Melanodrymia; species Melanodrymia aurantiaca. Next base: position 11,956 of record JAULBR010089106.1, read on the forward strand.
CCTCTTAACATAACAAGGAAAACTATAAATACAAATAATGGTGGACAGTGAAAGAATATTCACATGTATAACTGTGCCATTGTTGATTATAAATGTATAATTATAAGTGTATAAAATGGATAAATAAATACAATTTTAAAAATAAACAGTAACAGTATTAATAGAAAATTTTATTACAAAAAGAATTAATTGGTAACCTTATTTATTACTTCTAAATATAAATCTCACATTTACATTTAGTAATTATCATAGTACTAATCAAGGCTTCAAGTGGAAGTAGCTTAAAGATAATACTGTTGGTAATGAATATGATTTTCTATACCAATAGTCGGTTTTTCCTCCCGAAATAAAAGAAGCATCACTGTATGTACATTCCTATACTAACTGATATTAAATATCTTTAAAATATTAAATTACATTATGAAACAATGTATTGATTATATAATTATTGAGAGCTGTTGTATATATTGCGCATGCTGTCATTATGTGCCCCTATCGGCCTCTCTGGTGTAGTGGTTAACGCAACGGTCTACAGGCTGGTAGGAACAGTGTTCGAATCCCGCTCATGGATCTCACTTTCCGACTCCAACCCAGAGTGAGTGCTCCGCCAGGCTCAATGGGTAGGTGTAATACCACTTATACC
>JAULBR010089117.1:0-22774 GCA_032355825.1 Melanodrymia aurantiaca
GTGAGGTGTTGTAGTAGTTATATTTATGGTGCACATATTAATTGATACGTTATTTGTAGCAGTTTTAAGCACACATAATGTTAACATGGTGGGCTATGGGATTTTATTTGGTATAAAGCACTCTAGATGGATATTTTGCTGGCTGGACGACCCTCTTACCCTTGTCTGTCAGTGAGAGTTTTCTCGAACCAGATTTCTCATGTAGCATATTATTGACGTACAAACCGACACTTATTAATACGTACTCTTATTCCAAAACCTCAGTCTGTCGCCTCCCAGAACAATTGCTGGTGCCATTACTACTAAAATCAACAGAATAATCCTCGTCATATTGCCCGGATGTTGAAACAATTCACCTGAAAGTATTATAAACACACAAATTCTATGTCCAGAATCACCATTCCGGAATCACCAAACAACAACATATCGGATTGACAACCACAATTCGGATTAGGGTAGATTTATAGTCTCATATACTGTGTTATCGGTATATATTTGTTGTCGGTGTACAAATAACACAAGTCAACTAAAGATGCAAGACCTGTAATTTCGTAAACAAATGTGCTAAATAATAAAATGGAAATATACTGAATGAAACGAATAGCCTGTGGGGTTCATTAAGTTAAAGTCTAATTTTTAAGACGTTTTACTTTATAAGCATGGGTCCATAGCTGGATGGACGTGATCGGAAAATATCTACGAGGTTTTATTGATTGATTTAAAGGGACAAACAATCCTGACTTTTAAGACGAGTGCCATCGTACTTGCGCGTCTTATGCCATTTGTAGCATATTTATTGGACGTCAGACGCATGGTTATATTGAGACATTGTCTTAGAGGAAACTCGCTGTCGCCGCTTCATGGGCTATACTGTTACCAGAAAACAGCAAAGGGACTTTTATGTGCACTATCCCATAGACAGAATAGCACACAACACGGAATTTGATAAACCAGACGTGTTTCACTGGCTGGAACGGAACATAGACCCATCCCGTCACAGGAGGACAATCTACCTCTGGACTACATTGTACGTCCCGCCCCTGTATATATACAATTAATTTTGATTCTGAAGAAGCACCATATTAGGCCTATAGGGTCACTGAACATTGTGAAAATAAATGCTGGGGTTTTTTTTATAAAGACCCGCAGAGAATCCGACTATGGGCCTACTATATAATTATAATACGAGAGATCCTATTACTATTAGACTGTAGATATAACATATGGTATTTGATCTATAGTCGGTATATAATGTCTGTTAGTATTGCACAGCATGTGGGTGCTGTTTTTAATAACAGGTATGAAGCATTTCCTTGTTCTATAGCTAGAGCACACCCTGATCAGAATAGATCTAAGGGTAATGGGCGCTGATTCTGAACAGATTAAAAAACCACAGGAACAAAATATGTTCTCATTCTCAGATAAACCACTTTCTAATCGTGTAAGTTAACAAAACGCTTTGTGGGATGTTGACACGAGTACTCAGGCAGTAAGTACAGCAATATCACGTTTTGTATTCCTGCTGTTCTGTCTTCAAATCGTGATGCTGGTTGTTATTCTTGGACAGATATTCGTTTAACTTGACAAGACCGTCATCACAAATAACTCAACCATGGACGTGTTAGCGGGCGAACAAATGAAATCGTCTTTATATTAATTTCAAACAGCGATGGGTGTATTTTCCAGCACCACGATTGTATTTATACATATTTTGAGAAACACTTTTATTCCGATATTTACGTTTACGTCCACAGCTAGTCGTAAATGTTTTCGGAAATTCCAATTTTACAAAACATTTACGATTTGTTGTGCACGTAAACGTAAATGTTTCCCAAAATATAGTTAAACATAATTTTCTACATGAACGAATAGTGTTAAAATTATTATTGTTATAATTATTATTAAAGTCTATCGGTTTACCAATCATTCATAACATCACATTATCTTTTAATTACTGTCTTTTTATTCGACCAGTTCAGTTCGGTACATCCTGGTTTTGAACTGCGTTAGTTCTTCGCGCTGTTGTTTAGTTCCATTACTGTTGTATATTCCCCCACGCAATTGATTCACGCAATTGATTAACGTTTACGGCTATATTCTGTAATTACGCATGGAGCAGCAATCGGTGGAATATGCCTGGGGCCATGCTCGATAGTCGCGCGGTTTCACAGAGCTGTGTATAGAGAAATATGACCGCTACTTATATTTATCAATTATTACATGTATAATGCTGAGTGCAATGTGAAATATTTCATATCACTGGAATATACGTAATTTGTTTTTAAATCATGTCTCTTTTCATTATAATTTATAAAGATATTTTGAGAGGAAAGCTAATTGTATCAACATTTTGTTTATTATTTCATTCAGGATTGTGTTGTCTAAATAATTTAATGTTGCATAGCAACATAATGTCCTTTCCCATTAAACGACCATTTTCAATGCGGATCATCTTAGTTTATAAACTGTTCCCTTTGAAACGAGCTTGTTGGCATTGTCCTGGATTTGGGTTGACAATCGTTCTGCTATAAAATAGTTCTCCATATAAATATTCTAGGAATAGATCCGAGGTTATTTTTATTAATGGTGGCAGCGGCAATCTTGAAAATCGTAATCCAAATGTAATAGGCCTGGTACCGCCATGCAAAATGTTTCTATATGATTCATAGTGGTCCAAAATTCGCGCTTATTTTCACACTTACAAGTTGTCAGTGTCACAGCCGGTGGTCCTAATATTACTACTCAATTTATTAACATTTACATTTGTCTTGTTTTGTAGGATATGGCCACATAGCTCCAAAGACGCAGTATGGAAGACTCGTGACGATATTTTACGCATTAATAGGAATTCCATTAACTTTACTGTGTCTAGCCAACATGGGAAGCTTCCTGGGCGACTGTTTTCGCTGTTTCTACAAACGACTCTGCCAGTTCCTCATGTGGCTGTGCTGCCCACCTCAAGCGAGATATCGATACCGATCTAAGAAAAAACCCGACATTCGCTACAGCGGTGAGGCCTTGTCAGACGAGGTCCACCCCCTCCGCACCAAACCCGTGGATGGAGACAATGACGTCACGATAGTGGTGGCCGATGATAATACGGAGGAGAAGTCGATCAAAGAGGAACCAGTCAGAGTTCCCATCTTCGTCAGTTTTATTATTGTCTCTTCGTACATCTTCGGTGGCGCAGTGATTTTCTCCTGGTGGGAGACAGACTGGGACTATTTAATAGGGTCGTATTTTTGTTTTATAACGCTCAGCACAATAGGATTTGGAGATTACGTTCCTGGATCCGGCTTGAACTCCTGGTCTAGTCAAGAAAAACTGATCTTCTGCTGCTTGTATCTCGTTTTGGGCCTGTCTGTTATCGCCATGTGCTTCAACTTGATGCAGGAGGAGGTCAGGGCTAAGTGTCGATGGTTGGGTCTTAAAATGGGTTTCCTAGAAGTGGAGGAGTCGCAATAATGAAAAAAGACCGTGCATGGGTGTTAACAAAAAGTGAATTCATTATAATTTTCCAGTTTTTATCCTTTATTTACAGTGTATATAAAAAAATTACACTTTTAGAATTTCTTCCACGATTGACTCGCAGTTAACACCCATAGACGATGTAGCTCAGCAAGAAAGTACATACTAGTATTTCGTTTAATCTAGATGTACACAGCTGTATAAATGTACGCTCCAATATCATACCTGTTTCAGTGACTCCCACCTCCACAAGCAATCATGAGATTTCAATTCTTAATTAGATGTTTGGTACCGCACGTTTCACTCGTGTGAGTGTCCACTGTATTAAGTGCTTACCTATATGTTTAACGTTCTGTATATCGCTGTTTTTGCCTACTCGATGCCACCATGATTTGACATGTGCTACTCTGTTCCTACCAGTCTCCAGGGTCAGGCGACCAACACGCAATGGCGTGATGTCATTCACTTTGTGCTGGCGTCATAATTAACAAAACGATATTACATTATTGCATTGGGAGCTCCATGTTTTAAATAATAAATATTACGGTATCAAAATAAGATTATCAATCACGCAAGTATTATTATATGAAATTATGTATATTTTGTTTTGAACTCTCGAAATTCCACGGGTTTTTTTCTATAACTCGTCAAGGCTCATTTCAGATGAACAGTCTGAATTTATCCACCAGACACTCGTGATATTAATATATTCTCTGTATGATATTGCAAACTTGTCAACCCTCTTGTCTTCCACACGAGTCTCCTATTATTTCATCATTCCTCCTTTTCTCCTGTCCAGGATGAATTTTCTCCTGTTGAATCACAATTTTCTAATTCCTATCTACCTTTTAATACACCATGTAGGACGTTATTTATTTGCCCAATTTGGCTGATTTATGTTTGTGACATCATGATTTGTAATCAGCTGAAGTGTTGTGAGTGCTCAGGTTTTTAATCATTGTTTGTCAAAGTAAGAATTATAGAATATATGGATCAATACAATGTAATTTTATTGTCAATAAAAATTATTATGCTTACGAAACGTATCCATTAATTATTAGGTAAGACTTTTATATTTATCTTGTAATACGAATCTCCTGTTTGTTTGTCCAATGTCATGAGGGGTTTTTTCAGTGTGGGCCTGTTTCCTTTTATGTCAGGGTTCAAGGTTGACAAGTCTGTGATGTCGCTGTTATCAACGTGTAGATTCTACCGGCGGTACCGCGTGTATCAGGTGTATATGTGCACGTACAGTGACTGAGACGTCATTAACATTGTTAACATAAGTTATTACATTGTAACAATATTAGAGAGAGAGAGAGAGAGAGAGAGTTAGAGAGAGTGTGCTATCCTCTATGTGGCTGTTGCGTGTGTCGAAATGACCTGAGATTGACATCCAATTATTCATTAAGCTCAGGTGGTTTCGTTAAATACACCAACTTTATCTCTGTTATTATGTTCCTATTGCTACAGCTAGTAATATATTTCAAATAGCATGTAAATATTTGTTGTTAACCGTGACGTATGTATGTATTACAAAAACATACTGTAGCAAAGATAATATTATTGAAATATGTTTGATTTATGCATTTCCGTGAACATTGGATTTTACAAAGTGTTTAAAGGGAATCAGTCATCATTTTGGCATGAGAGCATGATCACGTGACGATGAAGTGAAGCGAGTTGTACGCAACTAAACTTTGTGTTAACAGAAGTGAAAACAATGTCGTTGTTTATCTGGATAATTGCATTCCTTTATTATATGATTGTAGACATGAAGAGAAATTTCATTTTACATCAAATAGTTTATTACACGTAATATGAAGACATCGCCAAAAACACGAATGCGCAGAGTTCGAACAGTTCCATTGTTTGCAGGCGCAATAGAGTGGGAATGTTTGGCACCAAAATCGGTGACTGATCCCCTTTAATATAATATAATATAATATACAATGTATTATAAGTGGGTGTATGTGTGTGCGTGCGTGTATGTGTGTATGTGTATGTATGTATGAGGGTCACAGCAATAGTGGAACTGTGACGTCATGAAGCCCTTATCATGACCTCTGTTACAAGAATGTTCGTCACATTGTGAAGAACGATGTTAATATCAAACAGTAGATATCACACCGCGGTATAATAAAAGTTGTTTATTACATCACAGCACACTTTGTTCTTCTATATTCATTCTCATGTTTTCAGGTCTAATAAATGTTACAATATCATTTATAGTCTTCAGACTAATTGTGTATTGTTTTTATTATTTTCAATTCCAATATTTCTTTCTCGTATAGGCCTACTAAGCTATTTCATGGCCATAAAATTAATAGATACATAAACATACAATAATTACTTGAATAATGTTTCTATAAGGTTACTCGATTGTGTTCTGAAAGATGTGATATAATATCATACAATATTATAATATTGCTAAAAATTCTCATGAAAATTAATTCGATAGAAACAGCAATGTAACAATAACATACCTTGGGTGTAGTGTAGTTATTGGTATCTTCATTTTATGACATCTATAGAATGACATCTATATATACAATCATGTATTAAGATTTTATGTTTATAATATATAAACTATTTTGGAAACAAACTTGTCTCGTATGTTGCTTTTTATTTCACAATAAGTTTAATAGCAAATATTGATGGTTGAACGTGTGCACCATGGTCCCACTTTACTTGTCGCACCCTGACTTATTAAAACTCTGATATTATCCAGACAATGCGACGTCTCAAAAAAAATTATTATCAAAATTCTCTAGGGATAAATATCAAAAATAGTTCGTAAACGTGATGAATTTTAATCATACTTAATCTCTTTTGCATTATATCCAAACGTGATCAATTGTTTCCGACATTTGTCTGCGTTAACTTGATATAGTAATATTTTAAACTATCTTTTTATTCGTTCTCAATTGAAAACTGCTTGTAAGAAGTAGTTTCTTTTTATTAACGGTCTGTAATAAGTGTATATCTTTATACAGTCTAAAATAATGTTCTATGACAGTACATACCACATAATTATGATAAATCAGTTCTGTGGCAGTAATTGAAGAATGAGTACAAGGCAGTACATACCACAGTCTGTGATCAATCAGTTCTGTAGCAGCACTTGGGGTATGCGTACACTATAGTACGGGACATTTCAAGATTCCATGATTTTTATTATGTCTAATACTGTATTGTCTGCATTACCAGTCTTCGTTAATCTCATTACCAATGAATATCTCGGTTTTGCCACCAAAAACAGCTTCATACGATGTTCACAACCGGAATTATTGTTAAAAAATGAGCTTATATGGCAGCCATTTTGAAATTCAAGATGGCCGCTATTGGTCACCCCTCAAAGTTTGCCATCATGACTTTTCTTGCTCTTTAGCGTGGGATATTCTAATCATTTACTTCCCACGGGATTACATTTAAGCCACCTGACTAGTAGGCCTACACACCATTGCTTGGCCCTATGATAAATTAATTCTGTAATAGTAGTTGTTGAACTATAACTTTAAAATAACAATGGATGCTGCCGAAGTTAATTGGGCTAAACGCGAGAGTGAATCTGTTGAATGTCTCTCGGGATGGATCAAGTCAATACTCGAAATAATGTCATTGGGCGAATGCATAAACTACGAAATAACTCGCATGCTAAGTACCATTAAACCCAATTATCACAAGAATTTGTGATAAAAAGCCTTGCTGCCTTACACGAATAATCAGTCTCTCGTGCCCACCGACAAAGCCTCAAATAGCATAACCAATTTTAACCATCACATGCAAGCATCATTACATAAATTGTCTCTTAAAAATAAACAGAATTTCAGATTGAGTACATGTGCTACATATAACTTAAGGCCAGAATGTTGTCTGAAGATGAAATATGCGAATATCGTGTTAAACGGTCGGTTTGTGAACGTTATACATTACCAGAAACTGGTATCCCCATAGATACTAACTGTGCTCAACTGATTCTGGGCGATTCCATGGTATTTGGCACGTCCGTCACGATTATTTCTCTTTGTTATGTAAATAAATGCAAATATTCATTCTCAGATTTTTTGAATTTTTTTTTTGTACTGCCAATTGAAATTCCTAACAGTTGAATTATCTAACAACATAGTGTTTTGTCTTAACTAACCAAAATTATTTTTAAAAATCGTTACGGACGGGACAAAAAACCATGGAATCGCCTTTCTCTATGCATATGACTGGTGAGAACTTTCAAAACGTTTTATGGTATACATTCACGATATGACGCATCATTGACACCGATGTCTGATGCAATACCTTACTTTGACCTGCTTCACGCTTTTTCGTCTGCGCGTGTCACTGATGGGACAGGATATGCTCAACTTTCGCCAACACCTGGTGTCATTACTGCGTTGGCTGTGATTCGTGAATACATGTTATCTCGGCTTTGTAGTAATGTCCCTCTGACTCTGCCTTGTGCAGAGATGAGGATTTGGTCATGTCTATGTTTTGTCGCTTTGATTATTTTATGGATGTGTTACGTCACACTGTGACCGTCAAATCAATGAAAAACACCTTTTTTGCACATCTGTTTCAGCTAGCTCTTCACCATGTGTTAGTTGTCATTCAGAAAGTATCAGCTGCACCTTCGTTTAAAGCAATCCATATATTATATATAGTAAACCGATGAGCATGCTGCAATATACAAAACATAATTTATACAATATGTAATTAAAGGATAGCATGCTGCAATACCCACTTTATACAATATACAAAATTATTAACCAATACACCTAATAAAAAATATTACATAAATGGCCGTTTAAGATCATTGTTACACATAATTTTCTTAAAAGGATGTCTAATCAGTTGTATACGCTCTTTCTTAAACAACGAGTTGTAGGATGCATGGTATATGTAAAGGACAGACGTGTGGTATTCTATTACTACTACTACTACTACTACTGCATAATGTGATCTCATTTTATTCCACAACTGAATCGACTCGATACTTTCTGAACAATGATGAAGTGTCCTAGGAATGCAAATCGATCAGTGCATATTAATGATGTAATGGGTAATTATCCTACATTGGGTTTCTTGGTTCATTCAGGTCACATAGGTGCATATAAAAGATCCTTTGCAACTAATTATTAAAATAGCCTATGTCGTGGTAGTTGGTTTTTACGAAAACGTGTCGAAATAACAGTTTGTTTGACAGCCAATAGGTGAAAATTATTTACTATTATTATGGTCGTGTTTTTGTATTACACACACTTTATGTTTTATTAATAAAACCAACAATGTTTGTTTGTTTGTTCCTTGATTGTTTACTTGTTTATTCCATTATAATAATTTGCCATTCCTGCTACAATGTAATGTAATTCCTGCTACAATGTAATGTAGGGATAGTATTTAAACAAGGGTTAATTTTATTTATTTATGTATTTATTGATATTAACCTTAGCTACTCGTTTAATACAACACAACCGCTAATTAGTTAATCTCAAGCTAGAAGTTATAATAAAGAGTTATTTACTTTTCAATAATCTAAAATGTATATAAATTCCTCTATACTATAGTAGCATTGCAAGAGTCCTCGGAATAATCACTTTTATTTCTCGCCGTTCTTGAACACATAAACACCTCGTTTAATCAGCACTTCAAATAAAATTGTTCTAAATTCTGTTAACAAGATCCAAGAATGCCATTATCACCAACTTCATTACTAATTATGGCCTCAGAACATCGTTTAGCTGTAGTTTATCTCAACAGCATTGATTTCCATTTCAAAGAGAAACATTTTAAGAAGGTCGTAACAACTATCGATTTTGTTTACGCGGTGTCCTTCTTGTCATCAAATTTTTGTACAATTTTCCTTAATCATCCATACACCCTGTAGATATATCTTGGAAGATGAGTTAAGATATAGCCCAATCAAATATTACTCCGCAATAAAAAAAAAGTCCCAGAGGGTGAACTGCGCGCTAATAAAATGTGACTGTTCGTTTTAGTCGATTTCCCATGCTGAGGCGAAATAGCGTTTTGGAGATTTCAAAGGAACAGATCTTCGCATAAAGAATTTATTATGGATGTTGTTTATATACATGTATATAGCTGGTTTGTTTCACTACACCTCTGGAGAGAATTAGATTAATACTCCTTGGGTATTGGGAACACATCGATTATAAATCAGCGGTTATTGGACGTCAGACGCATGTTAATATTGACATGGTTTTAGAAGGAACCCACTGTCGCCACTACATGGACTACTCTTACCGAAAAACAGCAAGGTTTTTTTTATGTGCACTATCCCATACAGGATAGCACACACCACGGAGTTTGATAAACCAGTCGTGTATCACTGGCTGGAACGGAAAATAGCCCATAAAAATGTTTTGCGCTGTAGAGGATCGATCCCTCGACCCATCCCGCCACGGCAGACACTTTACCTGTGGATATTGGATGTCAAAAACACGGTTATGTCGACAATGTCTCAGAAGTAATCCGCTGTTGCCGCATAGGCTACACTTGCCATTCAACAGCAAGGAATCGTTTATACATGTGGCCTTCCCCACAGACACGAGGACACACAACACGTCCTTTGATGTAAGTCGTGGATAACTGATTGGAACGGGAAATAATCCATCGGACTCACTAAGGGCGATAGTATGTATGTATGTATGTATGTATGTATGTATGTATGTATGTATGTATGTATGTATGTAGTGTATGTATGTATGTATGTATGTATGTATGTGTGTATGTACATGTATGTATGCATGCAATGTATTTAATAACACGCGTTTTAGAAAAGGTGATAGACAAAAAAGCTTCCAGCATAAACTTTACGATCATAACATTCACTTTATCTGCATGATATGAACTGCGATTCGTTTTATATTGAATATCGGTTCTCTGCTTAAAAAACATGTTAATTCTAAATTCTGCTGCAAAAAAAATAACGTAGAAATCGCGCTTGGAATGACATTTATAAACCTAGAGTGGCCAAATGGCCTTATTCCACTCTGGTTCAGCCATTCATCACTTCTTGCAACTGCACGACACCCACGAAAAGACACTTTCATGTTTAGATATCCATTCGCACAGTGACGCTCCAGTAATAGAATTAAAATGCAAAGCGGAGTGGTGTAAAGTCGAATCACTACAGCTACTTTAAGAAATGTCGGTGTTTGAATGACAGATTGAAAGACGCTCACGAGCTGAATTCACAACACACACTGGGTCCTAGACGATAGTTGTGTATAAATAATGTTCACCTACATGTATATACTAGTTAATAACGGTAACAGGTCTCCGTACTGCAATAGTTAGGGTTGAAGTCTGATGGGTACTAGGTTCGAATCCCTCTTGAAGCGATAGGACTTTTAATCGCAGTACCAGTTACAACTCTATAGAGTATTTCCCCAAGTCTCAATGGATACCACTTACACCGACTAGTGTGCCACTACTGGTATAAAAAAGGCTGTGGTATGTCCTGTCATGTCTGCGAGAATGTATATTAAAGAATCTGATATCAATGCGTTTAGTAATAAGCAGCGTGTTTCCAATCTCATACTAACACTAACTTATGTCCAGGGCAGACAGTCAATGCAGCTGGACTGTATCCAGAACAGACGTGCTTGAACCTTAATTGGCATAAGCAAGTAAATAAGTCATAACTAAGTAATGGTAGATATTTTTAGTTCAATACTCCTCAAAAACACTCAAATTAACATAATTATATTGAATAGTGACATACATTTACAAGAAGAAAGAACACCAAAATAGCAAATTTTCAATAAAGACGTGTAACATTATTATTTCCATAGAGTTTTAATCTAGAATAGAAGACAAGCCTATTAGTGGAACGTATATAGGTACATGTATATTTTATAAAACGCAAATCGGAATTAAGCACACTCCAGAAACTAATCAGTGGTGATCGACTTGCAAAATAGAATAATAGTATTATCCAGTAATGAGACAGTTGGACTGCAGGATTTTGAATTACCGATGGTGTTTAATAGATGGTAACATGCACAGAATAATAACGTTATTCAATAAGGTGGAACAGTTAAACCGATGCATGATTGACAATTTCAAAATATGGTGACAATCTTAAAATAATCTAGCTAGCATATAATGTAATAACATCCAAAATCATGCAGTCGTATGTATTCAGTTACGTTGGAAGGTTATTCCATTGTAGAAAATTAATAGTACCGGTACTTCTACTGTATTAGTATGCATACGATATTGCAGAAAAATATAATAATAAATGGTGTGTGTGTGTACGTGCGTGCGTGTGTCCATGTGTGCACGTGTGTGTGTCCATGTGTGCATGTGTGCACGTGCGTGCGTGTGTGTGTTAGTGTTATGCTACATGCATGTTTTTTGTATGTACAGTGTATGTGTTACATCTTGAATCTGAGGCCACAGTAAGAAGCACAAAATGTTTCTTTATTTAAAGTAACAAATTCAACTATACCATGAACAAGAAAAAGCTGAAGTGCATGTATATGTATTTTACATGACAGGATATCAAAACTAACAATACGACTTTAGTTCATTGGAATATCATATTCTACTACAAACAGCTATTGCAGAATAGAGTGTAATCCACCATTTCGAAGCCAACATAATTTATATATAAAATATAGAAAGAATAAACCAGCAACAATTCATTTCAAAATAAACAAAGTTGTACATGTTAATATTAAAATTAATTTATTGAACTATATTTATTTATAAACCATTCACATCTGTAAAAGAATGAAACATATTTTATATGTTAATGTCAGTGATTCTTTTACATAAAAAACTAGTGCCCTCTGTCTAAACTGGCACATGTCTAAATCAATTTATTTCAAATTGTACCATACACAACACTAATACATGTACATACCGATAATATATTATTATGCACAATTACTTCTCAGGAAATAAAATTATAATTATTCCAAACCAAAATTAAGATCTAAGCAATAAAAATGTGTTATAACGACCTGGACAAAAATAAGTTAAAAAGTTCTTGTTTATAATATTAAAATTTAAGCAACAATGGAACAAGGTAAACATATTAATCATTAACAATCAACTAGTCTGAAATAAAACAAACATGTTAATGAAAACATGTAAACCATGCAGTATTCTTTCTTTCTTGTACATCTGTTATTGTATAATAGCAAGCTACAATAGTACATTAAATACTTTGTAAGCTATGTTAAAAATTTGCATACTAGTAACTCATTTATAGAGTACGCAAAACATTTCAGGTAAACATTTTCCATGGGTATTGGGTAGAATATTGATTGACATAATGAAATGAAGTAGATTTAATTACTATAATAGAACAAGTGAACAAATTTAGCATGTTGAAATTGGCTCATAATATTTGATATTTTCTTTTGAGTAAAACTGTACTTGCGTGAACTAAAAAATCGTTCTCTCAATTTTTCACAAGCCTGCAATGATACAAAGGTATCTAAAAGACAAAATGTTCACAACCAAGTTGTTTCTGTATGGCTTCTGGAAAAGGAATGTTGGTTTACCGACCACAGCACATTGTTATCAGTGATTATTAGATATAAAAACTATGATTATTTTCTTAGACCACAGTAGGACAGATGCTCATGAGCGATTATTATATCTCATTATCATACATGTAAGCAGCAACCTCTATATATGAACTTTCACAGACAGGACATATCAGATTTATTTCTGTTTCATATGGCTGGAACAGCCAAAGTTCACATTAATGTTTCTCCAGATATATTTACATCTGTAACATTTACATTAGATTTCAACATGGCAGAACAGCACAATAACAGCAAATAGAATAACAAAATGTTACATGTACATGTACATGTACATGTACATGCAATAGCAGATGGGTGTATGTGATATACAGTGGGTTTCTTATTAACTGACCACCGAGTTACTTCAAAACTACTAAGATTAAAGAAATTAAACAGATTTTTATTTACTAAATGACAACACTAAATATGAATCGAAATTTCGAGTGTATTACTTCACTTGATTTCAGCTAGGTCGGAACTATTGTAGTACAAGTTTAGACATTATCAGTAGTTGGATATGAAAACTTGTATTGCGAGGTAGAAGAATTATGTTTATTACCCAAATGGGCAGAGATAGGAGACAATATGTTGTGATCTTTCCCCATGTATGTCTCACATGGGTGATATAAGTGGTTGTGTGACATCAAACAATTGTGTTAAGTCATTTTTAGTGTGTAGTACAACAAGTTTTTTGTTAATAATTTACCTACGATAATTTCAATGTAGGCAAAATCAGAATGACAACAGAATAATAGTAGAATACGAAACTTGCTACTCGGCAATACATTTTTGCTGGCACTCGAGAATCAATGTACTTCTCTCCCCAAAGGCTTGCGAAGTACATCGCTTCACTCGTGCAAGTACAATTATATTGCCTAGCCGCTCTTTGAGTATTCTATAAATAACACATGTGTGAGTGTTATAAATATTAATTTAGCTCCAACTATATTGCTTTTTAAAATCTGCCAATGTCAGTCTCAAGTAAAATATACTATAAAAGTCAGAATAATAATTATTATGTCTTTCATGTAATCTTCATGTTACATGGAGCCATTGTATACATGTAGCAAAGGTTTCGTGCTCGTTCCGTCTGTGTATTTGTCACTTATTGTTTCTCTTGTCTGACAGGCAGTCGGTGATGCTGTGTTGCAGTTCTTTCTGTGGCATGATGTGAGCATTCTCCAACACACTGGCACGAGTGTGAAACCGCAGTGCGCACTACAAAACATATACAGGAAAACGATGTATCAGGCTACAAGTAACACATCATAGCATAACCTTAAAAGACCGTCAATTTTTGCACTCGTACTAAATAATGAATCACTCCATGACGTGATTCAGAAATTTAATCAATCTTTAAGCTTATGATTACGGCTTAAAATGGTATTAAAGATTACCATTATGTAGTATACTGTTTTCAAATACATGTGTCACAAGTACATGGTGTGTGCTATCCTGTCTGTAGGAAAGTGCACATAAAAGATCCCTTGCTATTATTCAAAGAAGAGTAGCTTATGTGGCAGCAGCAGGTTTCCTGTGACCAAGTGTCAATATAACTGTGTGCTTGACATCCTATAACCGCTGATTATTAACAGAGCTCACTCTGGAAAAGAATTTCTTTTAGCCAATTTCCCCAAAATTGTTGTATTGTACCAAACATTTTTTTTAAAAGAGGCTAATTTATAGAAAATATTGTTAGCCAATTACCAAAATGTTTAGCCAATTGTGTCAAAATTTAGCCATTGGCTAATTTGGCTACCTACAGGGTGAGCCCTGGATTAATAATCAATGTGTTTGAATGGTGTTGTTAAACTTATAAGCAGTGCAATGAATATATTGCATTGCTTACAATTAATATAAAATTTACGTTTCTTCTTTACAAACCTTTTGAATTTTTCTCCTAGTGATAATACCGTCGCCAACATGAACGTGTTGTAGATGTGCGTAGGCACAACAAGCCTGTTTTAATCTCTTCAGTGCAGGCTCGTAGTGGTCGCTGGAGTGGTCAGGTACTGTTGGTTTGACACGAGGAGGTATAGCACGATAGATAACATCTGCACGGTTACGTACCGTCGATTTTGCAGGTGACAGGCTGTTCCGGCAGACAACTCCGTCGTTACTAGAAAAGAACGGTGGTGAACCAAATGGTATGGTTTCAGGGGAGACCACTGCATAATTCCTAGAAACGATTGATTCAATACCAATTGATATGGTATCATGGGAGACAACTCCATCATCCTTGCACGACGTAGTGTCCTTTTTAGAATCATCTTTCAGCTGTTGTCTCAACTTCTGTGAGCGAAAAGCTAGAAAAGCAACAAATACAAAGCTATACAGAATACATTGTGATCGAACAAATTGCTTTCATTGTTATTTTACAAACATTTTGACAGCAAAACAAATATCAAAATAACAAATGCAACACCCAAGTGATGCTTCCATAAATTTCACTATCGGCCCTGCTGGAGACAAAATGGTCCAGTCGCCTGTCAAACAAGCAAAATATTTTACAATCCAAAAAATGTGTCATCTATTAATTAAGGTATAATAAACATGTTAGTGTACCTCTCTGAATAAAATAATATGTCACGTCTTAATTAAGGTATAACTAACATGTTACTGTACCTCTCTGAATAACAAACTGTATCGCATCTTAATTAAGGTATAATAAACTCTCTGAGTAACAAAATGTCTCACGTCTTAATTAAGGTACATGTATAATAAACATGTTACTATACCTCTCTGAATAACAAAATTTGTCATCTCTTAATTAAGGTATAACTAACATATTACTGTACCTCTCTGAGTAACAAAATGTGTCACCTCTTAATTAAGATATAACCAACATGTTAGTGTACCTCTCTGAATAATAGAAGCGGCAGTAAGCCTGCGTTTCTCCCTGTGTCTCCACTTGTAGATGAGCCAGTAATGTTCCAATGTACGCACTGCACGAGTCATTCGTTTTGTCCGCCTTGAAACAAATCTTCTCCAACATCTCTGGATGAGCGTGGCTTGTTGATACAGAACATCAGTCCTTCCCGATTCTAATTTCTCTAACTGAAACAGTTTTAAACACAGCCAACTAAAAACAAATAACCAGACAAGTTAATGATCTACATTTTCTAAACTAATTAAATACATTTATTTTATATCTTTAACTGTTTATAAAAAGAAACAAAATGTTTAGAGTAGGATGCGTAAAATTAGGGTAGGTAGGGTTACCCTAAAAAACACATTGATCTAAGGTAAGGATGCCCCTATCTGCTTCAGGCACCCTTCCTTGTGGGTATGGTCTACCATTAAAGGCATGGACTCAATATCAAGGCTGTACCCAGCTAATCTGATTGTAAGCAAAACTTTATCTTCAATTATGGATGTGACTAACTAACTGATTCCAATTAAGGTGGGACCAAACTAAGCATACTCATTTCCTTCCACTACCTATTTATTTTTGGAACAGCCTGTTATTTCTGTATATCAAAAATAAATATTTTTACAAGTAGTGATCTCTATTTTCAAGATGTTTATTGAGAAAGAAGAATGGAACACTTAATACCTGTTCCTGGAGTAAGAAGAGCTTCGTCTTGCCAAACTGACACACAAGACTTTCATAGTCGGTGTGTTGTGACATGAACATAGCGTGAAGAATTGCAGCACAGCACTTGCGAGTGTGATCGCATCCCGTCAGGCCTGAAAACAATGAGAGCATCTTAAATTACAAACACTTCACAGCTCGACAATACTCCCAACATATTACATAAACTACAAACACTTCACAGCTCGACAATACTCCCAACACATTACATAAATTACAAACACTTCACAGTTTGACAATACTCCCAACACATTACATAAACTACAAACACTTCACAGCTCGACAATACTCCCAACACATTACATAAATTACTAACACTTCACAGCTCGACAATACTCCCAACACATTACATAAATTACAAACACTTCACAGTTCGACAATACTCCCAACACATTACATAAATTACAAACACTTCACAGTTCGACAATACTCCCAACACATTACATAAACTACAAACACTTCACAGTTCGACAATACTCCCAACACATTACATAAACTACAGACACTTCACAGTTCGACAATACTCCCACCACATTTCGTATTATATTATGTAATAACAGTGCAAATGAGTTTCATAGCAATGTGGATCACTGGGAAATCCTAAAACCAATTTCAAAGTAGCGGGTTTCCTCTATCATACTAACACAAACTTCTGTCCTGGACAGGCAGTCGAGGCCTCTGGTCTGCGTGACTATGACAGACGGGCTTGAACCTTAATTGGATATAAGCACGTAAATAAGCTATAACTAACTAACTATCTTGTTGCTATGATTTAATTTAACCTGTTCTTCATCACAGTTTCCTCATGTACCCCGGTACAAATAAATATTGATTCTCAATTTACCAATGTTCTTTGACAAAAACAGATAATTTAATAATAAAAAACAATGTTTAGCAGATACAAATGGCTTTTCACTAATGGCTTTGCAATAGCAGCCTTCTTAAGGGAATATGGTTAATTAAATTTTTAAGTAATATCCTTCTTATAATAACGTAATGTTACGATCTTGTTGCTATGATTGATTTTAACCTGTTCTTCGTCGCAGTTTCCTCTTGAGAGTGATCGACTGTTTCGGTGACTTTAGCATGCCAAACTGTCCAAGGCTATATTTGAACGGATATGTAATCAAAATGTTTTATCCAATTAATATTCAAACAGTTAATCCAAAATGCCTTACAATGACCATACTTATGGACAAAATTACCATCTACATTTTTACGACTTAGTTTTTTTAACCGTTATATAATTATATGTAATTTAACCTGTTCTTCGTCTCAGTTTCCTCTTGGGAGTGATCGACTGTTTCGGAGACTCGGGCATGTCAAGTTGTCTGCGGAGAAGCTGCTCAATGGGATTAAACAACATCTGGTTCTCCTTGTCCGAGTCAGCAGATTTCGCTCCAATAAACGAAATAAGAAATCCATACCTCTGATGGAAATCTTCATAGAGCATTCTGAAATAATAATAAACACATATAAACACATTTGTTTTATACAGCATAAGAACAAAATATATTACACTATTTTTTTCTTTTCAGGAGTATACTTTACCATTCCTAACAGGTTGGGTGTGCGCTTCGATATAAAACACAAAATACTCCCATATACTGTAAACCGTGAACATTTAGCCTGCATTTAATTTTTGCATAGTTCGCGCCCAATCAAAAAATTTAGAAATGTCGCAAACATACGCTTATGGGCATATTCGCAAAAAACAAACATGTTGCAATATTAATATGGTTTACAATACATCAATCAATATCCATCCATTATTACAATTTACAGCATCATAAATGTCTGATAATTATATCCAGTCACTGAAAATATTGTCAGTGTACTTATAGCAATATTTTGTAATGGTTTACACAAAATTAAATTCGTATGTATTTTTTTCCGGGCATTTTTCAGTTCTCACGGGTCTGCTTTAAAAGACCCTCAATCTCAAGTTTCGCGCTAAAAGTTTCCATTATGCTGCATCTCCAGACAATAGCAGTGTCTTCAGAAGTGTGCAAACTATTTAGCTGCATGTTTTAGCGATCTATTCATATGACATAGACCGAGCAATTTTACATAATATTGTATAACAGGTATATCAAACTCCACTGGAGAGGTGTGAACCAGGACCAGCTCTTTATACAAACACTGGTTACAATATAATGACATTGAAAGACAGTGTTTCCTAATCTGTTTATCAACAAACAAATTTGCATGAAACTCGCTTCATACAGTCATCACGTGATTACCTTTTTCCTGCAAAAATGATGAGTGATTCTCTTTAAGATAACTGTGTATTTTATCAGTTGTAGCGAACTACACTAGCTACAGGAGTTACCTCGCGGGATATCCCTTCTGACTAATCGTGACCGTCTCGACAATACCACACGCCTCGAGCTGTTTCATCACATACACTCTGTCAAAGCAACCCGCCTTGCTCAGCCGGTTTGGCTTGATGCACCGGATGTAGTGGACGTCGGAGGAATTCAGTGATCCCATTAGGCTATCCAGAGAATGCTTTAAAAACACAAGCATAGTTCTTCTTAAGATATTTCAATGTACAAATGTGAAATGTGCTATATATGCAAGCATTGTCGTGTTTTAACATAAATGAGCAGAACCACAGACCAGAGCAATAGCTATATTAAAGAGCATGTCAGTGTAGAATAGTAAGGAAAGTTAAAGTTTGTCAAACGCATGGCTGTACCAACACTTGGTCATATAGGTTACTCTTGTTCGAATAACAGCAAAGGATCTTTTATGTGCACTTTTTCACAGACAGGATAGCACACATCACAGCCTTTGAAAGACCAGTCGTGGATCACTGGTTGGAATAGGCAAACAACCCAATTTGTCCACGGAGGAGGGTTGATCCGTCGACCTATCAGACCTCAGGTGGAGAATAGTAAGGAAATGATGACAACCAGATCATAGCACAAATATGACTTCCTTCTTTTTTTCCAATCAATTTAATTACTTTGTCTTCAATACAATATCATCGACTGGATTCTTCAACGAACATATTTATCTTTACATTCTGCATCATAAATCTCAAACATTTTAATCTTAAACGAAAGTTGACATATCAGACTGGAATCAATTTGAACATTCATCCATTTAAATTTGTTCAGTTTTCAAACCTTAAACTTTGCCAAGACAGTTTTCTTCTTCTTTCCTGGAGACTGTGATGTTGACAACTTTCCGAGCAGATTTTGAACAAATGTCTTCTCACTTAATTGAAGCAAGGTCACTAATTCGATAGGAATGTTGTCCTGAATATAAACAATTTGATCATTTAGACTAGCAGTAAAAATCAAATACATGAAAATATTCATTAGCTTCAATACTGAAACACAACTAAAACTCAGCTAACAAAAGTTAAAAAAAAGACATTGCCATCACATTGGAATGTCTGTTCAGATAGTCTGTGAGATGAAAAAATCAACCAATAAGCCTTTAACATTAATTCCAATTTAATTTTATACCTATAACTATATTCAAAGCATCACCATAACTAACAAAAAAGTTGTAAAAACCTTATTTTTTGTCACCAAGTGTTTGACACAGTATCGGACATTGCCGGCGTAGTGATGAATAACAAAGCCAGGTTTCTTGGTAGACGTCTTTGGTTTTTTCAGTCCACCTTCTGCCTCCTCACTCAGCTTCAACAATCTCTCAGTCAGCACTTTTACATTAGACTTCCTGTTCAAGTACACCTCCTGAAAACAAAAATTAACCAAAAACATATTTTTGGTGTATATATTTTTCAGTTTGAGCCACTAGTTTGGCATGCCAATCATATAAACCAAAACAAAATATTATTAGTAATAAATTGATATTTAGATATATTGAACATAATATATAATATAACAGGCAGTTAATGTGTTTTTATACTTACACATTATAATTTCATTGGCTCGAATTTGTTCTTTTAATGTACTGTAAACCGTGAAAATTTCACGTGCATTTAATTTTGTGTATTTCGCGGTCAATCTCAATTCGCAAAATTTATAAGCACGCGTAATTTTCCCTCTTATAATGTGCTTTCATGTACCAATGGTCGTACGTGAAATTTAAACATTGTAAACATGTCCTTAGAGGTGTATTCGCGAAAAAGACCCGTCGTAATTTTAATACGGTTGACAGTATATGACATATTTTCACAATTTAATAGTTTCTGCTGCTGTGTAGTATAGTGCTGTACTGATGCCTACCTCATTGAGAATACCAAACACACTGACTGAGCCTTCCAGGATGTTCAAGCATGGCTGGTTGTCATGGTAGTCAATGCGTAACCAGGGAATACATTCCTCTTCATACTCTCTCTGCAACGTGATTAATAGTTTTTACGTTAGATATTTCAGTCAGTTTGGATTATAAATGGTATAAAGAATGGGTGGCACCATTTGTTCTTTATTATCACAAAGGTGGTAAAATACTATTTAATTATAAAAAGAAAACATTTGGTTGTGGAATCATTAAAACATATCCTCACTTCCCCATGTGACAATTTCTTGAACAACTCCAAGTTATAACACACGTATCGAAACATAACACAAAAAATACCACTTTTAGCAAACCGTAAGACAAAGAGGGAAGCAAGTTTAATTACACAAAATGTTTTTTTTTATACATATTCATGAGTATTACTTGCAACAGTCAGTGACAGCCAAGAATACTTAGGAACATGGAATGTGACTATCACACTCCATTTTCCTAAATATTTCTGGACCTTAAATATTGTTATTTATCAGCTGACCTGTAAATCTCTAAGAAAATGGCTGACGTAATGCTGTTGTATCTTCTCATTAGCATAATTTATGCACAGTTGTTCCAAGCTATTAGTCTCAAATGTTTCAAAGCCATAAATGTCCAACAATCCTGAAAAGGTACATGTACAACATGTATCTAATATTACGATTATGTATTGCTATGAAAGTGGAAATTAAACATGAAAGAGAAATCTGTCTTGACTACACGATGTCCTCATAGGGTGAACAAAGTTCCCACACAGTAATCATATTGTGATATCATATTTTAAAACAGGTCATTCTGGTCTTTATTTAAATTTGAGACTTCACAGATTTATTTCAATTGTTTGATGACAGCAACAATCTAAACTGGCATCGATCCACCAGTGAAATTGTTGGGGGTTTTCAATTCCAGTGAACTACGACTGATCTGTGGGAAAATGCATACTAAAACAACCTATTTAAAATAGGTTGTTTGCCGCTAGTCAGAAAGAGTAGCCTACATGTATGTGGTGGCAACAGGTTAGTTTCGAGACATTGTGATTAAAAATATTGGTTTTTGATGAAGTGATTTCCAACAAGTGATCAACTAGCGATCTTTAATTTTTGAAAATTATTTTTAAAAATTACAGGCACGTAAATAATACCAGATTTACAGTATGCTGATGGCAAGTGCATAAAATATGTTGTTGCTTGTTTTGGATTTATAAAGTATCTTAAATAATGGAAATGATATTCAAGTTCAACTATGTACATATACTTTTTGAATATACATGTACTTGTATTGACTTATATTATATTAAAAACTGTCAGCTTTAATCTGCTGAATGATATAATTGTATTTTGTATTTACCTATCGTATTCTCGCAACTGTCGGCTTCGATCTCCTCGTTCATAAACGACAACAGCCATTCAAATAAACTGAAAAATTAATAATTACAGACATTTTAACACATTTTATGAACAGCTTCAAAGGTGTTATCATTAGAGAATGGATGTTGGTGTACACTGTAGTTAAAAAAATAATCTAAGTGTCCTGTGTTAGTGTCAAAATATGTGTATGATATCCATACTTCAAATACTGTAAATCAACTATGTATTGCGTCATGAAAGTATTGCGAGTGGTTAATAATGGCCAAAACTGCGTGTATTAAGTATTGCGACTTCAACTTCTTGATCTGTATTAACAAAAATCACAATTACGTTGTTTTACAATTAGCGGCGAGGTGAAGTGAAAACACAATCACGCTGTTTTCATTCGTTCCGTAGAGGAAATAACAGAAAGTAAGAACATTCCAGCCGAGTTAGTGATTAACTTTGACCAGACCAGCGTTAAACTTGTACCAGTTTCAAATTGGACATTGGCAGAGAAAGGCTCAAAACAAGTAGCAGTCATTGGTTTGGAA
>JAULBR010089118.1:0-12597 GCA_032355825.1 Melanodrymia aurantiaca
AACAATACATAAAAAATAACTTTCCGATCCCTTACAAACATTAGTCATTTGCATTTTGATACATAATACAATATGCAACCGTCATCAATATACATAATTGTAGCAATCACAAATAGTCAGCTTAATATATCATGTTATTCATAATATTATATATTTATGTTACAGTAATATACAATATTATTGATCTCATTATATTATAATACACACAAATATTTTCATCCAAAATAATCAATCTTATATACATACATTTTGTTCAATATTCAGGAAATCTTGGATAAAGTTACATCATGACTACATTATAACATACAGTAGTATAAAAACTAAATAGCTTTCAAATTGCAATGAAATTATTGCACTTCTAAACATTTTTATTAAAATCAATATGTAAATAAAAAAAGCAGATTAAACCTCGTTTACAGATAATAATACACAAATTGTAACCTTGTTTTCATATTTATTACCATACATTAATTTTGTGGTTTACGAAATCCACAACTATTTATTTGCAGAATTTATTATCCACATGATTCAACATAACCAAGTTAATAAATGTGTATTAAAGATAAGCCAAATCTTCACCAAAGCTATGGCACATGCGATTGGTTACGATATCACCTGATATTGTGATGCCACTTGTCTACAGGACATCCCTGCCGCCTCAGAGTAAAATGTATTTGAAGGTAATTGAAAAGTATTAAGCACTTGGGATAATAAATTAATAAACTCGCTTGTGTGGTTTACAGATATTACGAAACTTGTGTATAGTTCGCTACCTATCAAGTACCATGCTATGAAATTATTATTTTTACAATTATATTATGTCAGTAGTGTATTCAGTTTTGTTTCTGTGTGACCAATAGCACAACCTATGATTATGCAGTGCTTTTTCATTTAAGAAATACAAGTTAAAGTTGGTTTATTTAACAACACCAATGGAGCACATTGATTACTGTTATTGGATGTCAAAGACATGGTTATGTTGAACCATGGTCCCATAATAATCCCACTACTGTCACATAGGCTACTTTTACTGAGATGGTTTATAAACACTTTTCCAGACAAGATGGCACACCCCACAGCCTTTGATACACCAATCGTTGATAACTGGTTGTAACTGAAACTAACCCAACAGGTCCACTGCTCAAGGAATATCAATCATTCGACTAGGTGGATGCTACATCCCACTCCACAAGTAACTGATGTAACAGAATGCTCAGTTACACGCTTATAGCCACCTCTGCGGCCAGACATACGTAATGGGGGGGAAAAGATAACTTTTAGCATTGGAAGGTACGTCTTTGGAAATCCTGGCTCAGTTATACCAATTAATTTACATAGGTCAAGTGACTCAAAGACTAGAGTATTAACCATCCGTTTATAGTCTGTACTATGTCATGATTTCATCATAATAATCTATCATACATTATCAATGCAGTGTCATATATCATCATAACAGTATCACATAATTCATCATGTCACATGATTTATCACAACAATGTCATCATTCATTATAAAAGATAAAGTTGGTCTGGTTAACACCACTGGAGCACATTGATCATCAGTTACTGGATGTTCGACAAACTGTTGTTTCAGTTTTGACACATACCGGTACATGTAGTCTCTGTAGAAACCTGCTGCCACCACATAGGCTATTTTATGTGAACTTTCCCATATACAGGATAGCACACACCACTTCCTTTGATATACCAGTTGTGGATCACTGATTGGAACTGAAAATAATCCAACAGGTCCACTGATGGGAATCGATCCTTCAACCTCATGCTCCCCATGCAGACACTCTTACGATGAGCTACGTTCTACTCATAAACGTGTCATGATTTCATCATGTCATAATTGTCATGTCATGTGACTCATCATGTTGAATGATTCATCAAAACAATGTTATGATTTCGTCTTATTATGTTATTCACTATAATAATAATAATAATATCATGATTGTTTGTTTTATAATTTCAACATAACAATATATCATGATTTCATCACAACATGTCGTATAATTTCATTAAACAAAAACAAATGTGATAAGCTAATTTTCATCTAAAGTGAATTTCAGGCTGCAAAAT
Source organism: Melanodrymia aurantiaca (assembly GCA_032355825.1). NCBI lineage: Eukaryota > Metazoa > Mollusca > Gastropoda > Neomphalida > Peltospiridae > Melanodrymia > Melanodrymia aurantiaca. The sequence continues at coordinate 2,085 of JAULBR010089118.1, forward strand.
GACCGGGTTCGCATCACAAAAAGCGATGCAATATTATTACTTACTTTATATAAGTGCTAATCAAATTCCAGATGTAGCTTTTCCATTCCCTATCCTGTAAACAAACTGCTAATCACATTTTTAAAAACAGATTCCATCCTGAATTTAGTGGGATGGTAAGAATCATTTCACCCTGCTTTTAGTCAGTTCATATCTTTGATAATTACATGTACATGTATATGCACTATTAATACATGGATCCTGATGCCATTATGATCTGGTTCAGCTTTTCTTCTTTGGCTTTCCGTTTGTGACATAACTATAATAAATTAAAGAAATGTAAGTTAAACAAACCTTTTTTCATAAGTAAAATATATAACTTCTGTCTTCTATTTATTCAGTGGTTTTTCAATAAAGAAACATATTATATCTTGTACAATCCTTAACGTAATTAATTGACTTTAATATGAAAAACAAACCTAATTTCTACTCATTCCTTTGTCATGTGTGTCCTAAACTAAGAACTGGCTACACCGTTTAAAGAACCATTGTGCTGCTGAAAAAACACTTCCTAATAGATATACAAATACGTACAAAACTATTTAAATTTTAATCGTGTTTACCCTTTCTTTACAATATAACTTATGCTATGTACTGCAAACTACATTTTGTATGTTCTGTACATTTATAAAACTTCTCTTAAAAACAATGTTGAGTCTTAACGAAATATTATTAATAATTCACATGAACAAAGTTGCTGTCAGACGTACCGTTCTTTTTTTAAGAAATGATTGCATAAAGGCTTCAATGTCAATTTTTTCTGAAAATGCAACAAATATGGTACATTGAATTTTTTTCCAATTTATAGTATACTCATCAACAAAACAAATGCATAACACATATTTATGTAAATTTTTGAAACACGGGGGAAAGTATCATAATATTAAGAAACTTTACGTTCTTATCATATGATTTGATTCACTAAGCATAATGTCTTTTTCACAACCAAAACTCAACAACAACCATGAGTAAAGTGGAAGTAAAAAATTGTCCAAATGCTTTAGCAGTTGAACCTTGTGATCAAAGCAGGGCATAAATAGCAGTATTCAATAGTGAATATTACTCTTTTACAGTATATAAAACACTGTGATAATACTTTAAAATTAAAGTAATTTAAATTTATAAAAACCCTTACTGTCCAAAAAATCCTCTGCTATTTGTTCAGTTTCTTCCTCAGCTTCCAGAACAGCTACCTTGAGATTTGTCTGAATGTTGGTCGCCTCGAATTCATCAGACAATGTCATGTGATGCTCACAGTTTATTTCTAGAGATTCTTTTACCTCATCCAACTCACTGCACTGTAGATATGAATTGTCAAAGAATATGTAATAAGGGTTTGCCATTGATACAAATTTATGGAGTCTGTTTTAAAAAGTATGTAGCCTCTCACATCAAATTGCTTGGCTTCTTTTCATCTCATTTTAATTATTCACCATTTTACGTTTCTTTGCTTGTTTTCAGTTTTTGTGTTAAAATAAACTAGCAATTTCTGACAAAAAAGTTGTGTCCCCAAATGCTTGCAAACAAAACACAATAGTCGATTTCAATACTACAAACCAAACTGTTAACAATATCAAAAGTTGGAATGAGCATACCTGGTCTAAACTTTGAAAACTATTTTAAAATAACACAAACATGACGATTTCTAGAAACATTGGAAATATATTGAAATAAAATTCTCATACTTTCAACTGAACAAGGGCTGTATATAAAAAATTGACACAGTTACTTTAATGTTACTTTTTGTACATTTTCATATCAAATCCAATATCATGGAATGCTTAAAATTTGGACAAACATATTCTTTAAGAAATGGTATATTTACAATGTGGACCTCGTACAAAACCTGGCAAATACATTAATCATTAAATGACAACAGTATTGTACTTATAGTCCTCGTCACAACATTTGTAGTATGTTTTTCGTAGATAACTTTAGTTTCGTTTAACGCAGAGAAAAAAGGTAAACATTTTTTAAAATAAGAAAAAAGTACTATTTTTATCTCCAAATTATATAACATTAGGTTAACAAATAAAAATATTGTAATGCAAATACGTACAAAAAATAGTCAGAAAACGTTGATTACCATTCGATTAAATCTTCAAACTCTGATTCCTGGATATTTGTTTTAAATCAGGAATTGTTTTGTCCGCATATTTATTACCTGACTTTACAATTATTTTAAAAAAAAACCCACGACAGAGATGGCACCACAGAGTATCTGACTTCGTTAATGTACTTCTAGCGATGTCTATCATGCTGGTCTCTCATTGAAAGTGACACGTTCAATAAGTGAAGCGGTTTCGAGCAGAGCTCAAAAACTTATTACTTGCACATCTGCAAATAACTTATTGATTAGTGCTGGACTAGCGCGGTACCTCCTGACACATGCTGGTCTCCTCACTGGGGAGGCAAGATAATTCCCCTCATAAACTCCTAATCCCAACACAAGCATAACAGTGTTAGTAGTAATTACGTTACAATTGCTTCAAGGACCAAGCATGGCCAGTGGCCTAGCGTGACAGACCATTTCTACGCACTCGCTCGGTAGGAAGTGACAATTTTCACAGCAGTCTACTAATCAAAGATGAACTTGCAACTGGGAAACTGTTGGACACATACACAATTATCTCAATCAGCAGAGATATATGAATCATATGCAAAGCTGGGCAAGTTGACCAACAGAAATTTTCAGCAAATAGTTTGAACAAGCACATTTAAATTAATTTGATCATACATGTATAATGTAGCTTTTTGGTTTTCAAAAAAATTTTGGTTGACATTTAGAGGATGTATTACATGTATATTTATTTCAATTTCCACCCTGGGCGAATTCCATTTTTAAAAGGTGGGAGAAAGGGCAATAATTATAATATATAAATCTTTACCATTAACCTGTTAACCAAGTTTAATGATCAAATAGTTCATGTATATAAAACATATGTACATGTGTGTGCATGCGTTTGTACCAACATGTGTTTGCTTTTATTCTTGCCAGCTTGTGTAAAATTCTACTCAACTAAAATGGTTCTAAACAATAGCCACATGAAATGAACTCATGCCTGTGAATGCACCAGCCTTACGTTCAATGGAGCGAGTGTTCTGCTACCGAGACAAAACATTTTGACACCGGTATTTGTATCTACATTAAATGAATGTGATATGATAGTACACGATCGGTACCAGTCTCATAGTTCCAGAGCGCTCGCGCTATTGAATGTAAGGCTGGCAAGGTAATTGAGCGAACAAAATGGTCCCCTCCTCCAAGCTTTAGTGATGAATGTGGGGCATTATTGAAGTAAATAAAAGTTGGAGTCTAAGCATGTAAAATAGCATATTATCCATTACACAGATTAAACCAAGAGCCTTTCACCCCTCCCATTAAAAACATATGACAAAGATCATACAAGTCAGTCACTACTAAAAACCTAATACGGTTAAAACACCTTTGTTGTACATGTATTATAATACTGCAAAAAAAATGGATGAGTGAATAAAAAAATATATTCACAACTGGTTCAACAAAGTATCGTATATACAGTCCTGTCTGTGGGAAAGTGCATATGAAAGATCCTTTGCTACTTTTCAATTTGGAGTAGCGGGTTTCCTCTATCATACATGTACTAACACCAACTTCGGTCCTGGATATATAAGCACGTAAATAGGTTATAATTAACTAACTAACAAAGTTGTAGATGTAGCTACCGTCAGTATTAGATACCTATTTGGTTAAGCCGACAAAGCAAAATGTTGACAAAGCACGCTAATTAAAGGTACTGGTGATATTCCGATATTTTTGATGATGTATTGCATCATATTTTCATAATTTCATTTTTGAAACTGCCTATTACCCCAAACAGCTTTTTCACAGAAACTCCTCACACACTCATTACTGTACATGTTGGTTACACATGTATGTGAGTCTGTGGCCCCCTGTATGAACCATATAACCCACAGTATTATGTAACTGATAAAATTGCAGCTGAAATTAGATCATTGATAAAAGTTTCAAACACTACTGCCACATATATGTAAGATATTTTTTTACTCAGGATTTTTCTAATTATAGAGTACCTGGTACATAGATTTATAAGTGCAACGTCCATTGATTCTAATATCTCAATAAATTTGATATCGTGTGTTATCAGGTTCATGCATGGGGCCACAGAAGTCAGGAGAAAAGTTTGAACATGTCGGGGATTGGAGATATTTTTAGCTAGGGCAACATATAAAATTTTATAAAACTGATATTTTTTTTTTAATATACAAACTTCTAAAAAAAGCAGTGGGGCGATAGTATGCCCTTCCCCCATCCCAACTGGAAGTACTTGCTGCTGAATTCTATTAATATGATCATGTATATAACTTATAAGCACTCACGATATGATAGACCACTGTCAACAAGGATGTTGCCAAGAGTGGAAAAATAACACTAGCCAATAACACTTCCTAGTTGAAACAGTATGCTACAATATACATATAAGTTTGTCAATCATGCACAGCTCACAAAACATGTTAACACAAGCAGACATTTATGAAGAATATAACATTCGTGTCAGTCAAAACAGCATTGATTAGAGTCTTTTAGTGGAATTACACATGCAATCACCTTTATGAGCAGATGCCATTTACTTACAGGTGAAGTTATATTTATTTCGTAAAATACATGTACTTTTTTTTTCTTTATTAATATTTTTTTCATTTGACTTTATGTAAAATTATATCATAGTGACCAAGCAATGACACAACCAAAAAATTAAATAAACTTTAATAACTGAAATAATATGGAACAATATTCATTTCACATTGCCTTAGTCCTACTCGTAATGCATGACTAGATTTACGGTGTACATACTGGGTACATGACTTTGTAATGGCACTTATAATTTTTACAGTAGGTATGAGGTGAAAATAATGGATTTGTATATACAGTGAAACCCCTCTAAACCGAACACACTTGGGACCGAGTAAAATGTCTGATTTTGAGGGGTGTTCAGTTTACTGAGGTTTAAATACAGCACCTAAGGCTGTTTTGGACTTTGAAATATGTTCAGTTTAGAGGGAATTCCGGTTTACTGAGGGTCCGGTTTAGAGCAGTTTCACTGTATATATAAGGGACACATTTGATGTGCACTATGTATTATACAGTTGGTTGTTATATACTAGTGGCATATATGATGTACACATGCATTTATAGTATTGTACCCCGGTACATTATACAGAGACATTTATCATCAATGCCTTTTATAGACATACATGTACATGTATAAGTCATAAAAGAAATCAAATAATAAACAAAATATATTTTATTATAAATGATATAAATTTACATGTCAAATGTGTATATAACTTACCAGTGTATTTCTATTGAACTTCTGTACAAACAGGATGTGTTCAACTCAGTCAGATAAAGTCATATGCAGTGGCTATGTGTATGTATCTCTAGACTTACTATGTTGATCTAGAGTAACAATTTCCTGGTTCAGGAAATACGATGTATATACAAACACTGGATAGGTTTCAGGATGTTTGGGATCACATGACCAAAACGTGTATTATTAAGGGTGCATTAATATACAAAATAAAATCTCATAGCCAACCATGTTAAAATATGTGCTTAAAACTGCTACAAATAACGTATCAATGAATATGTGCACCATAAATATAACTACATCACCTCACACATAAAATTAAGCCGAGGAAATGGGACCTTGTAAGTGCGCTATTAAAAGTTGGGTACACCTGTCCTCAAACTACATGTATGACCCAGAACTTTATTATTTGGTATTTTCCATCCTGGAGGACTCATTATTTATAAACTCAAATTTAGATCACTTGCAAAACTTTAATTTTTCGTTATCTCTCCATAGCTAAAGTGACACTTACTAAAATAAAGTACATGTACTTACTTATACGTAGCGTTAATAAGAGAAATCAGGCACAAACATTATTACCTACATGTACAGTAGGCAATAAGTCACTGCCTAGGCAGGGACAATGGTCAGTTCTGTCAGATTGTAGTACAAATGCCTCCGGCAATTAAGTTATTACCTGAGATTTATGGCCGTCATGGACTGGACTTGGCTAGAACTTATGCCCATGACAGGCGTCTGCTATAACAACTTGCTCTGAATGTGGACGTTAAACATCTTCACCTCAACCTCACCTCAACCTCACCTCATCTTGTGGCTGTCATTAATGCATTTCAAACTTTACTCTTTTGAGTCCGTAGACGGCAAGTTGCCTTTTTCCCATTCATAATAGCTTCACGTATACATATACAGTGAAACCCCTCTAAACCGAACACACTTGGGACTGAGTAAAATTTTCGGTTTAGAGGGGTGTTCGGTTTACCGAGGTTTAAATACAGCACATAAGGCTGTTTGGGAATTCGAAATACGTTTGGTTTAGAAGGAATTCCGGTTTACTGAGGGTCCGGTTTAGAGGGGTTGCACTGTATATATACAAGTTTAATCTGAAAAATGAAACTTAATATTTGCTTTAACAATTTTGTATTTTTTAATTCCTGTAGGAAAGTACAAATCCATACGACAAACAATATTTATCATCTACACAAGTTTGCTGTTGTATGAGCTCGGCTTTTTAACAATTTGTTTTTCCTAAGTAAACACTTTTTTTTCACAGAATACTTTACCAGCCTTTGCAGTGCAGTGGTTAAAGTGTCAGTGTTTAAGACTGGTACATGTAGGTACTGGGTTCAAATATCATTCGTGGCCTATGGGATTTTTAATCTCTGTAGCGGCACTAACGCAAAGCGAGTGTCCACAAGATTCAATGGGTAGGTGTACCCCCACTGACACCGACCAGTGTCCACAACTGGTTCAACAAAGGCCATGGTATGTACTGTTCTGCATGTGGGAAAGTGCATATCTCATTAGCAGTTCTTACTTGTCATCTGACACCCACACCATGAAAAACATCCATAAAGATTGATCACTTACGGAAGTTTCCTACTCGCATCAAAAAACACATCAACAATTATGGATAATTATTTACCTAAAAATATTTATTTAACAATGTCCATTTGATCAAGAACGGACTATTTGTGTCGTAAAATAGCTCATATTCTCATGAATGGAATGGCATGAGCTATCAGTTGGTGCAATTACAGGAAGTTGAAGTCTATGAAGGAAGGGCAAGTCGAGACAATATGTAATACGATACTGAATAATAACGGGGAAGAAGTCATTGTGTTTTATTTGCTAGCTCCTTACTTTATAATAGTCCAATTAAGATGACCGGTAGTTTTGTAATACGATCTCACAATGTCTACGTCACAGGTTGCTCATCAATATTTATGAGTTAGCGAAAGAGACTAAAGACCTCGGGAAATCAGCCTGAACCTCTCATTCAGGTGTTCTAGAATGCGATGGCCCGATGCCCACGGCCAGTTATTTTTACACTCGGACCACTAAATAATTGCTTCGGCCGTGTCCGATGGCCAGGAAAAAATTTGATTTACGGTACTTACATTTGTTTTGTTTTGTTTTATATTGGTATTGGTTGGGCAAGTGAATTTTCAGCCAAGGCCAGTGAATTTTCAAATCTACTGGTCCCATGGCAAGTGAAATTTTATAAAATTCTAGAACCCCTGCTCTCATTTAGTTTGTATGTGTAACAAGGCGGGGGCGAGACGTAGTCTACGGGTAGAACGTCTACCTGTGGCGGGATGGGTCGAGGGATCGATCCCCCACAGTGCAAAACATTTTATGGGCTATTACCCATTCTAGCCTATGATACAAAACTAGTTTATCAAATTACATGGTGTGTGCTATCCTGTCTATGGGATAGTGCACATAAAAGACCCCTTGCTGTTTTTTGGTAAGAGTAGCCCATGAAGCGATAACAGCGGGTTTCCTCTGAGACCATGTGTCAATATAATCATGCGTCTGACATCCAATAATCGCTGATTTATAATCGATGTGTTCCAGTGGGGTCGTTAAAAACAAACAAACTTTAATCTATGTATGATGCCAGGACCTGGTGTCATTGAGATTGATTAGCGACCGGTCAGATACACATTGCCAATGCATATTTATTTGCCTTTGTTAATCCTTTTTTAGTTAAATTGTTCACTTTTATTATAATTAGTCAAAAAATTAATCAATGGATAGCTCTACACAACATACCAAGTCACAGGTTGAATATGGCAGACAATAAAGCTGGAGGAAAAATGTGTTCATGAGTTTGAACTCTAAGAATGATAACGTCGGACATGTTTTGTCTAGTAGATGGAAAATTGTCGACGTTACCATTTCTCTTATTTTGTACTACTAACTGACATTATTTGATTGTAATATCTTTGTGCTTCTAGCTTAAGGTATACACAATATATTATGACATAAAAATCAATAAACATTTTTGGCGGGAGGCGCCATTTTGGCAACTATGACCATCCCCTTTTAACTTGAAAAACTCAAATTAAATGAAGATGCAGTTCGAATGGCCATAGGGTAATTCTGCTACACTATTTAAAGAACGCAAACAATCTCAGCCATATTGTATAAGAACAGAACTTATTTCAAACATTGACATGAAAGCTCAGAACAGCTTTACATTCAATAGCGCGAGCGTTCTGCTACCGAGACAAAACGTTTTAACACCAATATTTACATCTAACATTAAATGAATGTGATGTGATAGTACAGTATCGGTACCAGCCATGTAGTTCCAGAGCATTCGCGCTATTGAAATTAAGGCAGGGCTTAAAAATAAATTAGCTTGTTGCGGTGTCGTACAAAATGGTAATTCGGACACATCATAATGTTAGTACACTCATCAATCATACAAAGTCACGGATTTGTGGGTATCAGGCTGTTGAACAAACCTAAATCTCCCGTGACATATTTAAAAAAAAATCTTTCCTTTGGCATTAGTGGAAAAGAAGCCTAATTGGCTTTCATGGAGTGAGGAGAGTAATATGAAGTGCTGAAAGGCTAACTAATGTGATCACTTGAAGACATGGTCCACTCCTTGCTTTATCTAGAGGCACGTGGTCAGGTGGAAAAGGTCACATTTCATCAAATCAATCATCGTTGTATTACAGACTGACCGCAAAAGAAGTATTTAGAGTGCACCAATTTCACGACGATAAACATTGCGCCGAAAATATTTTAAAATTTTATTTATTTTTATCCACAGGTTATTTTCACAGCAATGAGAAATAGAGAATTGGTTACAATTTAAGTAATTATGCCCCTTTAAGAACTCTTCATTGAGACAAAAGTCACATATGGTAAAGAAAACTCAGTTAATTCCACCCCACCACCACCACCCACTTCATCTTTCAGTGGTATCCATTATGGTGTATACAGGAAAATACATACGATTATGGATTTTATTTGCAAAACATATCAGCCTTGCGTTCAATAGAGCGGGCGTTCTGCTAGCGGCACAAAATCTTTTGACACCGATGTTTGCATCTAATATAAATGAATGTGATACGATAGTACACGATTGGTACAAGTCAAATTGTTTGTGTCGGTAACAAAACGCTCGTGCTATTGAATGCAAGGCTGAATGAAATCAATGGAGAAAGGCGGCAACTCGAAGCAGCTATTTGTGAAGCGAACGCCAATCAGACGCCTTGACTCCAACTTGAGGCTTTTACGACCGTATTATCTTTGTCAGGATCCGATCACATTTGTGCACTTTGACAACAACAAGAGCATCTCATTTCCTCCACGAAATCTGGATTCGGTATTCATCACTAATTGAGAAATTCAAACTGACAAGTATCTTTCCTCAATTAAAGCAACACAATATTGACAAATGAATAGTGTGACAAATGTCTTCTTGTGATAAACAGCTTATAGTATTTACCCTATAGTGCTGAGAATAGCTAACCAAAAGCGAAATGAGTCTTTAACAGAAAAATCAATCCACAAACAACTACGGCACCTTATTCAACAAGAACCCTACTCCACTAAGAACCCCTCTAAGTGTTTTGAAAACAAGTCCACCATATATAAGAAATGTGGCATATATTTGCTCTCAGGTAACATAGTTGAGTGCTTTAAAGTATCAGATGGGATTTAAGACGACCAAGAATGCTTTACATGGTAAATTTCATTGAATGATATGGTCATTTGCATAAATCCAATACGGCCCCCAAAGAAAAGAAATATGGCACTATAGTACATGTAATATATATTTCACAGGTTTAAACTCAAATAATAGGGTTTATAAGGACGAGGAATTATTCATAGTTAACGATTCGAACCTATTGGACTGATTCGCTTGACAGTCCAACATCACATCGACAGAAAGAAAGGTCATGGCCCCAAAATCTAATTAAAATGCAGTCAAACATGTTTATGAAATCTATTTTGACAATCCAAATCTAAAAGTATAATAGATAATCAGAAGCCTTGGCTTCCGTGGTGCAGTGGTTAACGCTACGGACTTCAGGCTGGTAGGTACTGGGTTCGATTCCCATTCGTGGCATATGGGA